>JAVQJG010152040.1:0-13136 GCA_036024015.1 Craterocephalus amniculus
AGCCTGACTTACCAGCGTTCCTAGTTCTTCGTCTCTTGTCTCTCGGCCCTTGGATTTCTGCCTGTTTTTGGACCTGTCTTTTGCCTTGCCCTCTGGTACCGTCGCCCTGTGGATTACTGGCCTCTGACCCTGCTTCGTCCGACCACGTCTTTTGCTCAATCCTTGCCTGATACCTACACCTGGACAATAAATATTGTTATTTTTGGATACGACCTTGCCTCCTGTCTGCGCCTGTGTCCGCACCCCCACACCCTGACACTGAGTGGGTAAAGTCCATAATTTACTCGAAACAACATAATTTAGTATATTTTTATAAGCTAAATTGCTGCACATTGCATTTCTTGTTGCACAGACGAGACTACGGAAGCCACAGCAGATGGGTGGTGTTGCGTTCCGTGTATTCTCAGCCTACTGACTCCTGTAGATGGAGAATCTGTAGAACGCGCTACCCCCGGTCTGCCGCTGCTTCCGTAGCATCATGAACACGCTTCCAGGAAATACAGCATGCTACGGTTTGGGCTCTAAAAATATACTACATGAAATTGTTTAAGGGTGAGTGGAAAATGAAGGCACATCATTCTGAGGGTGAGGTATTCCTTTAATGTGATGCAGTAACAGAGCTTACAGTAAGTACCATTTATTTTCCTTTAAACTTAGTTAAGTGATTGTAGCCAAAAATACAAATATGTTTTACCTGGAATTTTCATTGCCAAATGTTCTTTGCAAATTATTTTGTGTAGGACCTTTTCAGGAGAAATTAACTATTTAGGCCATACCTACATGTGATGATAAATACACCAACATCTTTTTGTCAGGTAGTTATATTCATGAACGATTTGCTGCTTCCACATTCCAGGAGATTATTTTAAATTCTGTAAATACTTATTTTCCAACTTTCTGATTCTCTAATAAAGCTGTGACTTAAGATGAAGCTATAATGAGATGCTCACTGATGCATTAATTGATAAGTAGAATAACAATGAGGCAGTGACAGTCATTTTTAATTAATCTTCTTTAATCCCTTATGTACACACAGTAAATCCTGCACTTCTCAAATGCGGTTACGTTTAAAAGGAGATTTAACTTTGGATGTGAAATTAAGTTTTATCATGAAGTTATGCACTTCTGTTTGATTCTTATCAGAGCCCCAAAGACATTGCAATGTCCAAATTTCTGCCCTGAGCTGACGTGATGTATTTTTACAAATAGTTAACACTGAAAAAATGAGAATCATAATGATAGTATTAAAGACCAACAGAACACTTGTCAAATGTCTGTGCTACAATCATTCAGTCATTGAATTGTCAGTCATGCATGGAGCAAGTTCATGGTAGGAGTGAGCTTATGGTGCCAAAACCATGAGGTCACTGCTAACCTGTCTCACAAAGCTTTCTGTGTCCCTGTGACGTTTTGATGAAGAAACATTATGGCTATAAAGGCAATGCAAATAAAGTCTCACTAGATTTTCTGGAGAGCGGCCACCTTATATGCGAGGCAGGAAATTCTAGGTGACACGGCTCAAGAAGCACACCTGTTCCACCTGCCTCAGCACTTCAGGGAATATTATTGTACTGTACAATTTACACATGCACACACTCAGGAGCCATGTGAATTCCAAGTAGGGTCAAGTTTCAAACATCACTTTAGTCCGTACGTGTAAGTGTGATCTACTGGCAGAAATGCAATGATTTAAATGATGATGTTTTTGTTAATGAAGAATCATACAACAGGAAGAATCTTTATGTTTCCAGGACTGTGGACTGAGCCCTTGATACTCAAAGCTGCAGTGAGTCTTCCTTTTCATTGCTCTGCCATATTAGACCACCATGTCACTGCAGAGGAAGGGAAGGGGAAAACCAGACGCAGGCGCTCCCTTTGCATTGTCCTGGGTCAGGCTGCATCTTTTTAGGTTCTCTTGGGTGGGATCAAATACGGCATTTCTCTGCAGAACTTACTGTACATTCGACCACCCCCATGATCCTCCTGTGTCATCAGGGGGACTAGCCATCAGGGAAACCGGCCCCCGATGAGGTCTCCCAAGTCAAATTGGTGTTAGAGGGGGAGTCAAGCTAAGATCAGACTATGGTGTTTGTGAATCTCAGTGCTGAATCTCTGCTTGTTTTGCGATGATGTGTTTCTGTTTGCTTCCTCATATCCACCACACACTGTGCTGGTTTGAAACTGTTGTAAAGTGGTTAAAGTGATTAAAGCCAGCCCCCTAGAAGTTTGAGGCTATGCTTCTCATCTAAAAGGTATGGTGCTTCCTTCCAGGTTGGGACGGAGTCATTCCCAAGGTTTCATTCAAGTGCGAAAGTTAAAGGTTTTCCAGGATTTTGCATGAGTGATAGTAAGAGGGACTAGGGCTTTGTCACTGGTCTGTTGCGGTGAAGAGCAGGCCGAGCCAGTCCAGTTTACTGTTGTATCAGATTTGGGTTATGATAACAGATGAAATAAAGGGATTATTGAGATTATAAATCAAGGATGGGACTGATTTATAATCTTAAATCAAGATTTTTAAGCGTGATATTTTTTCATTTTTAAATGAGATTTGTTTTTCAAAATGAATTATGCTGTTAAATTAACAGTTAAAGTATGCTCAGTCTGGTAAATGATGAGTTTGATACATGCATGCAAAGCTGTGACTTTAACTTGCACAAGTCTACAGTCTCATCTCAAATGGAAGTGCATGCGTTTGCGTATTACTGAACCTGTACTACAAGCTCACTTAATGAAAATAAATATCCCTTAATTAAAAAAATGTGTTACATTTCTTTATTTCCAACACAATTATAAACACAAAGGGAGGAGAGTGAATGCACATTTGATAAATAATCCTCTTTCTTAATGCCCAAATGAGCTCTGTGGTTGTTTGTTTTGAAAGATTGTGTGTGATCCCCAGTTGGCCCTGACTTAGATGAATGCTACATCAGTATGGAGCTCCATTATGAGGCATCTGCACAGTAATCCCAACCACCTCCCTGATAATGATGAGCCATGTAACAGCACATTATGCCAAATGAGGCTTTCTGTCACACCTCACCAAAGAGAAGCAATTCAGCTGCTATTGTGTGTGAAATGAGAGATATGGTGGAGCAAGCAGAGGAATGAATGCTCATATATTTTCTCTGAAAGATAGAAATGTGTTTATGTAAAGAATTTATGTGAAACACAACACCTGAGCTGGGAAAGCCTCTATCTCTCTTTCTGTTGATGATACAAAGCATATTTAGCTGCCCTTTGTGTGAGAAACAAAAGCAGATTTAAACTGACAGAAAATGACAATAAATATGATGTTTTTGGTTTAACATCTTGTGTGGAATAAGTTCCTGAGAATTTTGATGAAATTGGATCATATTTTCTGGTCTGACCCTCATTGTCCCTTTAAATTCATTTCACAGGGTGCGGATTTGGAGGGTTTGCTGATTTATTTTTAATTTGCATGTTTCCTGTTCTCTTTTCTCAGAAAATCACAGTGTAATTAGCTCTCATTCCCACTATCAGAGTTATAACATAATGTCTTCTATAGGTGAGTGAAGTCTCGCATCAGGTGTTTGTGTTATCACTTCTAAAAATGAGGTTTCTGGGATTTACTTTGATATACTCGTCCATTTAACAACTTCATATAATGCACCCAAGTGATTAAATGTGTTGAATTCCTTCTCAGGTTTTCATGTTCCCTTAAATAAATCTTTTAGACTCTTTATATTGTTGAAAAAAAACCTTTGTCTGTCCTGTTTGATCTGTTGAATGCACATTGAATCACTACAGTCTGAGAGACTTTCCTTTTCAAGGAACCAGATGATTGCATCAGATTACAGCTGTTTGTGTTTCCATTGTGATCTAAAGTGCCAAGAAGATTAGAGAAATTAGTCCACTGACTCACTGCTGATTTGGATGTGAACTGCAGGATGCAGCAGAGCTGAGAAGCTATACTGTAAAAAACAAGGAGGTGTACTTCAGCTAAAGACACAAAAATCTGCTTCCTACAATATTGTAGGATGCCTCTGAAACAATCAGAAAGAGGTCACTGTAATCCTTCAATTTGCTGCTCTGTTCCCACAGTTACTTGCTTAACAACAAGTCTTAAGGCTGAAGGAAGAAAACTTCAAACAAAGAAAGAGTTAAGTTGAATGTTGGTTCGGACAGAACAACGGAAATTAGACCAGTAATGTTTAGCACTTCAAATTATCAAGCTGGTTCTCTGCTTTAGTCTGAGCTGCACAACAATAATATCAAAACATATAAACATATACAATCATTCTTTGTTTATGGCAAATAATTAACATGTTCTGTAAAAGAACAGGGATTATTTTGAGGAAACATGATGAGACAGGGATGCTGTACAGCCTCTACAGGCCGTCTGTTGATGGCTACTACATATCCCTGCCGTATTTTACCACATGTAGAGGATTAAACAGTTAAAGAGGAAAAAAACAGATGCCCCTATCTATTTTTGTTTTCACTATGCTTTCTTCTTTATTTGTAACGCATTTCTGCAATCTCAGTTAATGCAGCGCTAGTTTACATCCAGCCACTAGGGGGCGCTTGTTGCGCTGGTGGTACAGTGTAGAGAGGGACCACAAAGCAAGAATAAACGTTCTTTTTGTGAAGCTAACGCAAGCTCTGTGCTGCTCTGTGCTGTGACACAGCGCCGCTCTGCTCTCAGAGAGTTTACTTTGATTTATCCGTTTGCGCAGCTTGAGTGTCAAAAGCTTGAGTATCGATATTTTACATGGGTATCATTCGATGTCAGTATCAGCGTTTGGTATCGATATTATCGATATCAGGATCGATCCACCCATCTCTAGTGTGCATCTCTCTGATCCTTACCACAAGTCAGTAAATAATCATTAAAATGAATGTATAATGCAGACTTTACTGGTTGAAATTGATGATTATTATATTGTTTTCGTCATGTGTATGTGAGCCAGATTTGCTACAGAGTTTGTGAAAAAGTAAAGAGTTTAAGATGTGCTGCTAACTAATGCTAATGATCACTTGTTAACAGAATTTATCTTGCACCTTATAGAAGTTGTTATGATGTTTTCTGATGTATTGTCAAGGTTAAAAGTATCTTTGTGGTTGAGAGAGACCAAACCAGAAATACCATATTGTAGGTGACTGGGTAAATATACTGTGACATGAGAACATACAGTAGAGAAAGGTCCCAGTAAAGGGAATCCACAAATTGATGAGCCTTTCTTGATATGTTAAGCTGATTACATAATATTATTTTTCTAGTATATAAAACAAAGAGTAAATATGTACAGTGTTAAAATACAGTCCATGTGTTTTGACTAAGGATTTTAAAAATGTGTCAATTGTTTAGGGATGACATTTAAAAAGGTGTAGTTAAGTCACACAATTCAGTGGAATTTGTTAAGGTGATTGTGTAGAAACCCAGATTGTCCACAGGGGATATTGTGGCTGGGGAATAAATGGACTGAAGATTACAGCCATCTCATATAGTTTCACCATACCTGACTGATAAGAAGAAGCTAATTCAAGCTCAACAAATGTGTCTCTCTTCCTTACCACAGCACGACACGTTGAGACAATTAACACTCCGTTGCCTTCTTGTTGTGATAACAGGTGGCTCAGGCTGTAGGGCGGGTCATTCAGTGATGTGACGGGTGATTTGAATCCCGCCGCTTCCACCTCAGTCGCCTGTCGTGTCCCTGGGCAAGACCAGTTTGCCTTTCACTCCAAACCAGACGTCTGTCAAGAGGAAAGTCAGTGAGGGAGAAAAAAGACAAGAAAACATACAAGACTGAAATCTGTTTGAATGCAAAATGAAGCAAAACCATTCTAGATAAATGAATCTGCATGGTAGGCTACATGGTAGGCTGCATACTTCCAACAGGCCCCAGTGCAAATGAGTTTAAAGCTATGGAAAACATATTGTCTCCTCATCATGTTTAAGATACATCTCCAAGAAAATACATACGAAACAGGACCCATGTTCAGTTGACACGCTTTTATGACCCCAACTAGCATAGTTTTAACATACATCAGAAGCACATTTTAAATGTCAAATGATACACACTTCACAGATTTTGTTGTCACAGCTGGTAATAATAAACACAAATCTTTCTTCGTCCGTAAGTCCTCAGTGCAAAATCAAAGCTGCTTCCTTATCTTGGGAGGTACTTGGATCAAAATACTTTTAACCTACAGTGTAAATATCTCTGTGTATTCCTTTCTAAACAAGGCGAGACATAATTCCTCCCATTACAGCATCATTTCTGCTAATCAAGGTTGAGGAAACTGAGCCAACTCTATCTTGTTTATAAGCCAGATTAAATAGTTGGGCCTTGACAGATATCCTGACCTCATCCTCTGAGGAGAGGAAATAATTGGTTTGTTCACATTTTGAATATTGCCTTTGCTAAATTTTGACACAGCAGATAACGACTTTTGCTCAAAGTCATACACATAAACAAGTCTGATAAACAACCAGATGCAATTATGATTATTGTTTCTCCCACTCTGAATTAATAAGGACTTGAGTGGGGCCTGGAAGGCATCTTTTACGTGAATATTAATGACTAATTTCATCAACACCGCATGGTGGTTTGGTGGTTAGCACGCTCCCTCACAGCAAGGAAGTTGCTGATTGGTGAGGGGTTTGAAGAGATGCCTTTCTTTCTGGATTTTGCTTGTTTTTCCTACGTGTGCGTCACATGGGTTCTCTCTCGGCCCTTGATTTTTTCAAAGGTTTGAGCCTATTAAAACATGAGCAAACTTGATAATGGGTCCAAAAACATGTTTCCGCCGATGTTCCAGGCAGGTGCATCTAGGAATGCAATAGCTCCAAAATGCATTTTGTGCTTTTGTCTTTAATGAATATCCAATCTGGTCGTTTCAGCCAGAAGGTGCAACATACTGGGAGGAGTGGATGCAAATAAAATAGCTTTGCAGCGCAAGAGGATTTTGGATGTGGAACTGATTGTGCAAGCAGTTTTTTAAATAATTATCCTGGACTTGCAGTGCCTTTTGCTTGCGCTTTGTTGTAGAGGAAATGGGAAATGGAGGCAAAGTTGTACCATACTCATGCTTGGTGGGACTGGTTGTTTAAAAAAATCGAATAGGGGAGTTTCAACCGACGTCATCTGGATGACGTGCGCAATACAGATGGAGCGCAGGAAGTAAATATACAGTGCTTGTCAATGGATGTTCCAATATCGGTTGCCGATTATTGTAAGGATTTGTACCCAAAAGCAAAAGGAAGGTATACACAGCTGATAACAAAATATGTTGGACGTGACCCCTATCTCATGAAGATTAAAGAGTTTTCCTCTGAACCGGAGGATTTACCGAAAATCGAGGCGGTTGATATAACGAACTATCTGGTCCTGCAGACTTCGTATTATACTAACCAGCAAATGAAAGCCTGTAAAAGTTTGGAGTCATATAATTTTTTCGTGACAGGTCGACAACCTTGGAGTAAAACGTCTCCAGGAGGATTACCGTTTGGTCTTCGCGAGGTAAGTGTTTCTTGTCCTTCCTCACCATCTTTCCCTTCCCTGTAGTCTGCTCCTGCCTCATCGTCTCTTCCTTCCTCTTCATCTCCTCCAGTTATCTCGTTACCTGGAAACAACCGGATGATTAACTGGTAATCTAGATGTACTGAATCATTATTTTCCAGGATGACTGCTCTCAGCTTTCACAGGGATTTTCTGTAACTTTACAGCAGTGTTTCCTTTATTTCTTAATTGTTTAATCATTTTAATTCAGTTTCACCCTAAACCTCCCACAGTGGCCATCAAGCTGTTAACGAGATAGATGATTGGTTACACTGGTTAACTGCAGCCACACAAACCTCCAGAAATGCTGAAACAGGTTCACTCGGTTTCTCCAGATGGCTTGTCTGACCTTCCGCTAGCAGTCTGAGGGACTGAAGTTGTTTTCTCATTAGTTTGTTTTTGGACTTGACCAGAAAAAAAGAACACACTCAGAAGAGGACAAACATGACACTTTAATTAGGTAATCAATCATATAGCCAACTAACCACCAG
The DNA here is from genome assembly GCA_036024015.1 of Craterocephalus amniculus. Classification (NCBI taxonomy): domain Eukaryota; kingdom Metazoa; phylum Chordata; class Actinopteri; order Atheriniformes; family Atherinidae; genus Craterocephalus; species Craterocephalus amniculus. The sequence continues at coordinate 8,018 of JAVQJG010152040.1, forward strand.
CTGAGAGGTGCCTGAGCGGCTCTTGTGATCTTGAATGAGTCACAAAACAAGACATTAATAAGCTCCACCTGTGTGTTATGTTTTCTGTGTTTCATAAAAAACAGCGACCAGCATCCATGTGGTGTGAAGGTGCAGACTACACGCATATCACAGCCAGCTAGTTTACTTTCCAGCTGCAATACTTCTGCTGTGGTCACTATTTTAGGGCCACACTCATTTCCAGTTCAGACTATTTTGCTTGTTGAGGTCATTGACGTATCATGATGTGAACTTGATGCCATTAGAGCACAGGGCACAAAGAGCTGAGGTGGGTTCCATCCAACCATTTTCTGTACTCCTTAATCCAATTCAGGTTTGTGGGTGGGCTGGAGCCTATCCCAGCAATTATCAGGGAAGAGGCGGTGTAAACGCTGGACAGGTTGCCTGTCCATCGTAAGGCCAACTGCAACGTTGGAGAAAAAAAACTTATTTTATCCCCGTTTTGGTTTTTCCTTTTCTGGTTTGCAACTGTTGTGATTAGTATATCCATAATCACGAAAATTTAGCCTGGCTAACGCAACTTCAATGCTTATATCAATCACAAATCAATCACAGCTTAAACCAATCACAGGACTCTTTCCTCTTATTCTGATTGAATTTCTCACTTGAAAGCTAAAATTTCCGACATTTGTCTGTAACTAAAACGCACCTTCAGCTGCAAAGATATTAATCCTGTTTTACTGCCGATGTTTTACAGGCAAGGTGTCTGTGTCACTGTGACTCTGAAGGGGGAAAATCCTGTTCCCTAGCACTGTCTGCCATATTCAGGGACTTTTTAAACCTTTATGCTACTACATTAAAACAAAATAAATAAAATTCTGGTAACCTGTGTTTCAGCGTGAGAAACAAGAGGTGTGGCGTGAGAGCGTGTGATACTACTCAAATGCATGAGTCTCACGGCCAATGCGTGAGAGTTGGCAGCTTTGCACAAACACGGACCATGTTGCTATTCTCTTAGCAAATAGCGAACTGTCCTACAGTACGGAGTGATCTATGAGTGAATTCGCCCTATTTCGATGGCTCAAGGTAGTGATGTAATCACTGTCACAGATGAGGACGAAAGGCTTGAAAGGACCCCGGAATAAAAACGACAACAGAAGTACATGCTGAATCCAGCTCACGGAGGGATCGGACTAACATTTGCTAACAACACATCGGTAAAATGAAGGCGTTTTGTGGCAGATAATGCCTCATTCAGAGGCCGAGCGTCTCTTGCCCCGATTACTCCCATTATATGTATGCCGTATGCCGCTCGCGTGTGGATATAAAATGTTTTCTGATGGAGTTTGAGTTGCACCACAACTGTCTGAGTAAGTAAATGATTGTATAGCATGCTACAACATAAGTGCAGGTTGAAAAATACCAAACTTCCCCTTTAAGGCGACGAAGCTTCATGATGCGTTCAAGTGAGCTTGGAAAAAACAATGTCAGCGTCATACGCAGTGGTAACTGCATGGGCTTAATTTCAAAGCCAATAAAGAAAAGAACATTCCTGCTGTATTTTAGAGGGGCTTAAGAGTAATTCATGGGAGTTAGTCAGTAATATGTCCAAAAACAAGTTGAATAGTCAAACTTTTCCGACCATGATGTAAATTACAATATTGTGTTTAAACCACTAATGTCCTTTCAATGCTGAGAAACTGAAATCCAGCTTTCTCAAGTTTATTTCCAGCCTGATTAAAGCTTTATTTAACAGGCAATAATAAAACACGGCTTTGAAATCTGGTAGCATTTTGTAAAGTTTCAGTGTTATACATTAGTGTGTATTTCCTCCTACCTTCCCTCCATCTGCCACTCTGCTGTCTGGCTCTTCTGTCTGTCTGACTGACGAGTTACTGAAGTTGCTGATGTGCTTAGTAAACAGAGAAAAAATAGTGAGTGGATGTGTTGGTGTTCCAATGTGCTTTAAAATGCAAAAGCTGTGAAGCAATCAGAAAAGAAGGTCTGATTTCTCTGATTTACAGCTTTGATTTGTGACTTGAGTTGTGCTGCTCAGATTACCTGAAGTTTCGACGCTTGAATGAATTTACAGGGAGCCAGGTCTTCATTAGGCTTTTGTGTTTGACAGCAGGTGTGAAAAAATGGACCTTGCACGCTCTATGCCACTTAAGGTCGATAAAGTAATGAAACTTGGATTGTTGACGTCAACACACACACGACACAACACAACACAAAATGAAACATACAAACTGAATGTTTTAGGAAATTAGTATCTTGGACTTTATCAGATTGACTGGAGGTAGATGTAAACATGTTCGCTTCTAAATGATACCTCATCATTGGAACTTACCTCGATTCGAGCACCCACACAAACTCACATGCACATGGCTGGAAACATGTTTGAGTGGACCCCGCATGGAGTTGTCTGTGTTAAGAATACATAGGACTGGCCATACTGTTCCCATTTGGGGGTATTGATGTCAGTGAACTGTCATGTAATTTATCTAAAAAAAGGAAGAATGGATGTTTGCACGAGATGGTTATTAAAATGTAGAGATTTGTCTGTATGAAGAAGAAACATAGTGTTAAGAACAACTGACACCAGGATTTGTTCTGTAAAAGTCTCACTAGTGCCACTGTCCCCTGGGAACATGAGAGCTGAACTATAGAAATTAGTATACAGCAAAAGCCAGGGTTTTAAAAATAATGTGTCTGCAGGCAAAAACACTTTCAGTTTAGCTTCATTCTAGTATTAATTTACAACCAAGTCATCTCAAGGCACTTTGGAGACAACCACTTCTAGTCAATTCAGTGTGATGCAGTTAAAACAAATCCTTATCAGTCCAGGTTATCATAACTGTGTTTATACAACCCAATTCATAAACTAATAACCTAACAAAGGAAACTGTCAAATCTTCTCTTCAGATTCAATCCTCCATCCTGAGCTGCACAGGGCGACAGGTAACAATGGAAACTAAAAACCTCCTTTAATAACATGGGTGAATAGTTCTGACGAAAAAAAATAATTAAACACAGTGTTAAAGGAGAAGTTCAGTATTATCCAACCTGGAGCTATTTTCTAGCATGAAATATGATCATTTACTCACCCAGACAGTTTTGGTATAAATCGAACTCCTTCGAGAGATTTTTAGATCCACTCGAAATCGGCATACATTATATATAATGGGAGTGAACGGGGAAGGTTCTGCAGCCTCTAAATACAGCAATTTCTGCAATTTCATTTCACCAATGTTTTGTTCTGAATCGCTGGTCCGATCCCTCTGTGAGCTCCATGCGACTTGGATTTGCTTTTTGTGGTGATCCATTGTTATTTACAGCCATAAACTTGAAGTGGTGGCTTTGATGACGTCACTTCCGGGCCGCATCACAGCGCCTGTAATGGCTGTAAATAACAATTGCGCCACGAAAACACAACTCCAAGCCGCATGGAGCTTTCCAGACGGAGTTCCAGCAGTTCCTTTGCTACACCATAAGCTGGAGATGATGTGGGGACCGGAACAAGTCTCACTCCTGATGGTCACACATCTGACATTGAGCAGGTGCTCCTAAAGCAGCCATAGGAGCTCTGACCAGTCAGGGTGTGGGCACCAAACATCCAAGGATGTCCTGCAGTGCGATTCTGAGAAGACCACTTTTACCCTGGGGAGCGGTAGGGCCAGTCTTTTGGATTAGACTTAGGGGATTCAGCTGAGAACACCTCAGATTTGACAGTTTTTGAAGCCTTCAAAGCTGTTTTTGTTGTCCTTCTTAAGAGCTGCAGAGATATGACTAGTCTGCAGAAATGTTTAGGTATGTGACGTGTGTCAAAGTAACGTCCGGAGTGCAAGGATGAGGGGTTTTTCCAGCAAAACTTTGAACTGTAACAGGATGAACAGTTCTTGTTTTACCAGCCGTGATAGTGATTGTTTCACCCCTTCATTTATTACACTGTAGTCCATCCAATCAGGAGTTCTAGATAAGATACCCATAACTGGATCCTCTGTAAAGAGTAACAGCCCACTTGCTAATACAAATATCTAAAGTCAAGAGTCTGGTATTTCTTTATGGAATGGCCTCATCATAATTTTAATCACCCTGAAGAATGTGGGGGACTGTGAGATGGGCTGCATCAAGCAATAAAACCAAATCATCACTGTTCTGCAGAGGCAGCCTTCCAAGGAGGATCAAATGTGTTCCAGTCCACAGATATGAAAAAGTCTGAATTTTCCATTTGATGCATTTACCTGTCTGCCCTACAAACCTTTGATGGATGAATGTATTTACTTACTTCCTAAGGCAGGGCGCAGCCAGTGAATGGGGTGGAATTCATCACCATAAAACTTTCCTGGTTTATTCCTCAAAAAAAAAATTTTTTTTTTATTTTGGAAGTTTTGTGTTAGAATATGCAATAAGGTATTATATAGCCAGAAATGTGCTCATTTGCATACATCTCCAGGGAAATAAACTACAAACTTAAGCCTGGTACAAAACTCTTTTTTCATTTTGTTGGTATAAGTATCAAAGATTTTTACAGAGGGGATTCAGGATATCTCTTATTACTTCACAAAAGAGAAACTCTAGTCAACAGCCAGAAAAATCTCAGTTTTTACCATTTTCTGGACATTAAAGGTTGTAAAGATCATGCTGTGAATGAGAAATAAAAAAACTTTTCAGAAATGTATTTTAAAAAAATACAGACAGGAGCGAGGTTGGATAGTTTGGTGTGTGTAACTGCGGCTAGTGTATATTGTTGACGCAGAAAATTAGAAAAACTCATTTTGAGCCTTAAAATGAAGGTTTATTTGATTACAAATGCTTAATTCTCAGTCCAATGTGGCGAGAAGAGGGAAAATAGCTAAAGCTACAAGATGTTTGACAACACCACCCTGGGACTTTCACCCAGAGACTACACTAATCTACTGAAATTACGGCACTCAGGTTCGTTATACTAAACCAGGCATGAGACAAGGGTCCAATTAAAAATAATTTTTATTTAAAGAAAAAATAAACAATTTAAAGGCCAAGAGGAGATCAGAGCTGAGGCTTAACAGGGGGACAGGCGGGCCAGAACTAGGTGCTTGACTCCAACAGGGGACCACCCCACACACGCACGTGCAAAACACTCACTGCAATATAACAC
>JAVQJG010152055.1:0-21404 GCA_036024015.1 Craterocephalus amniculus
CGTCTAGCCCGATTAATAAAATAGTTTTTGTGGTTATTTGCTCTGCCTTCCTCTGACTGTCGGGCTCATATGGACGACTGATCATACCTGTTAGCTGCGTTAGCTATTAGATTAGTTAGAATTAGTTATATTAGATTAGTTAGTTAGATTAGTTAGAATTAGATTAGTTAGAATTTGTAGGTGTGTCTGCAGACTTTTGACTTTTGGTACTGTGAAGTTTGTAAAAGACTGTGGAGACCAGGGGCCGTATTCACAATCTAAGGTGGTAGGAGCTGATTTAGGAGGGACTGCTAGAAGAAGTGTCTGCTTTACCTCTCTGACTCATACATTCTTCACCTGAGAGAATTTCACAAAGCATTTTAGTGCTAAAACTAGCTCCTACACCTGAAAATGTTAAGGAGCAGTCAGGAGAGCTACCATGCTAAGAGTTAGCCACAGAGGGAATCCACTGATGCAGTTCCCTATGCTGTTTGTTTAAATGAAATATGAATGTTCAAAAAAAAAATACAGTGACATTTGCAAACTACACATATTTCATATCTTAATTTGGATCTAGCTGCACACCTCCTGCAGTAGTGATGTGCAGGCTGACCTACTGCTCACATATGTAAAATAATCTTGCCAAACACATTTTCACAACCCACCTTGCTATTAAATACACGTTATATGCAAATAAAATCCTTCGCTTAGCTTTAGAGTCCTCTCAGTGCCCTGGTATAGTTACTCTTAGCAGCTCTGTGAACAGGTTAACAGGAAGCTCTTAGCTAAAAACCTTCAGTGCCATTTAGGAGTCCTCCTAGTGGTGAGACGAGATTTATTTGTGAATACGGCTCCTGATCTAAAGCCTGTAAGAGCTGCACACAAAGACTTCCAACTTACCGTCATCTGGCTTCTTAACAAACGTGACTCCTTGCTCTTCAAACAGTTTGCAGGCTGCATAAACATCCGGGACGGCAATTCCAATGTGTCCTGTCCAGTTTAAAGTACAGAGAGTCAGCTTTAGATATACAAGCCTCTTCACATCCCAGCATGCACTGCTCTGAAAAACTACCTACATGTTTGCATCTTTACTGTATTTGAAGGATTTGAATATTAAAACAGAAAAAGCAAACAGTGCTCAGATCATACCACTTAGCTCAACATGTGCCATCTGTAAGATGTAAAGGAACCGATCTTACCGAAGCCACGTGGATCAGAGTTTCCGTTGTGGTAAGTCTGATTCTCATCAGACTCTGAACCCCAATTACTGCACGACACAAGGGACAGAGCGAGATATAAATGAGTTGAAACAAACAGCAAACAAAACAGGAAGCAGAGAAAGTCAGTCAGAACAATGAAGACGAATATTCCAGCTGGAGTTCTGCGTGATCAATTTTAAATCATGTGGCTTAAATGTACTAAGTGGGAAGACAGCGATGGAATAAGAAAATGAAGAAAACAGAAGACCCCGAATGTCCCCCCCACCCCATGTATGACATCTGTCCTTACTGCGTGAGCTCGATGGTGGCCCTCCTGGAAAAGGTCCAGGCCGTCTTCTCCTTCACATCTGCAGGGATTTCTTTCTTGTCCTCGTAGCCCAAGAAGAAGAGAGAGAAACGCATGGAGGGAAAGTCCAACTTTTGCAGGAGCCTGCAAGATATTGCACACCAAAGGGAAAACTTTATAGAGATGTAGCGGATAACATCACATGCACTTCAAAAACTGTATGAAGTGAAGCTTGTGTAGGAAGATCTGCTCCTCCACGCCTGGCTGCATTTCTAGTGTTGTTGCCCTTTTCCTAAAACATCTTCATGAGCCTAAATGGTTAATTAGTAACCTGAACCATATCCCACACAGACACTCACGTCATGCCGAGGATTCTGGTGTAGAAATCCAGGGATTTTACCGGATCCTTCACCCTCAGCATAGTTTGCTGCATCATGAAATCCTATAAACATGAAGACAAAAAGATTAAAGCAACTTCAACAGGGCATAGAAAATATACTCTTCCAAAGACATTAGGAAGGGTATAAATGATATTTATAATAAAAATAATAATAATATCAATCATTTGGACTTTTACTTTATCCAAAATGGTTCATGATCTTTAATTTGTTGATGTACAATACATCCAATAAACATTTTATGCCCCAAAAACCTGTTATGATGGGGGGCAATTTAACGATTTAGTGACATATGTATATCCTTAGGCAGGTGCGTGCATACACTCACAAGTTCAGAAGTGTGGACACATTTTCCCATTAGATTCAATGGGAAATTGTGTCCACACTTTTGTTACTGTACATAAAAATATTTAGGTGATGTCAACATATGATTGTAGCATCCATGAAAAACCAAGTCCATGAGCAGCAGAAATAGGCAGAAAATATATAATGCCAACAAATATGAGAAAATGTGCATTAAAAAGTTTGGGAGACAAAAATAAGTTGGAAAGTAATTTTTATATTTTTCTCTCCAACGTGTTGAGTATCATCCAACAATTTAAAATAATGAGGAGGGATTCAGAGGGCCTAGGACAAAGCTGCCAGTCTAAGCTGAATACCTCTTACCTGCAGTATCGGCTCAAACAGCATCATTAGCATTCACTCATCATTTATCAACATGCTGTCATAAGCAAATTACAGTGTGGAACCTTTGACACGTTTTATTCTCAAATGCCATCTTAACTGCCTGTGAGACAAGAAGAAACCTTGCAGAGAAGACTTCAACCTCTCTGGGCTTGTAGGTATCTGGGATGGAGCATCACAGAGTGGAAAGGTGCTGTAGCCAAACCAGATCTTGATTAGCCAATCAGATTTTGCGATATTTCTTTGGAGAAATGGAAACTATGGGCTCTTGACCACAGATGAGGAGAACCATATTTATTAGGGGTGCCCAAAAAAATCATTGTTCATCAGAATCGAGATTTCTGTTCAGTAAGATTCTGAATCATTACAAAATTTCCAAGAATCGATTTTTTAAAAAGACTTCAAAATGGCAGCAAAATTTATAGTGTCTCTATCTTACCTCTTGTGATTTCTGTATAGTAGCCGTCTTTTTTTGAGACATTGGCTGTCATTTTTGGTTTGTCCAGGAGGATTTTTCGTGCTGGTCAAAAGGCTGTGCTGCACAGGGGATTTTCTGCATATTTTTTTGCTCTTTCAAAACTTGTTATGCTGTGTCTCCATGGCAACGACACTTGTTTACCACCGGGATCAACTGATAATGCTCTCCAAACTCATGATTATCAGTAAAATAACACTTTAAATCCCAAAGGAGTTGAAAAGAAAGAGAAGAGGATAAAAGGCAGGAGTGAGGGAGAGGTGGAGATCTAATCGGTGGAGATCTAAACCGCTTCTTCCAACTGTTGTGATGGGGAACATGAGATCACTAGCTAACAAAATGATAAAAAAATTGGAAAAAAGCACCAAGTTAATGCTGCATATTAAAGGAGCTATACCTGATATTATTTTAATCTTTATTAGAAAAATGGTTTCTACACGGTATATTATGTGGTAAAAGGGGTAAGTCCATAAAAATGAATGATCATTGATTGCGCAAATGTACAAGTCCAGGCCATTTTAGTTAGCGACAGCGGTTAATTTTTAGCTTTGATATCGTTCTCTCTTTGCCAATGGGGTTAACTTCCACAACTTTCGGATTCCAATCAGCCAGTAAGAAAAAGGGGGAAGTCGAACTTCCCCCTTTTACCACATAATGTACCGTGTAGAAACCATTTTTCTTAGAAAGATAAAAATAATATCAGGTTTAGCTCCTTTAATCTGAGGTAGGAGAAGGACTCCGCAAGACACTATAGTTAAGCTCACTTAAAATCCCCCCATGCCAAGCGTGAGCGGGGATCCCCCCCTCCCCCCATTTTGAAAAATGAATTTCAGACCCTGCATGTGAAAGAAGGATGAGACAAAATTACTGAAACACTATATTATCTGGCATCCAGAATTTCTTAGCGAGAATGAATAGCAACATTACTAAAATCATACAAGCTTTAACTTCTTTTGAAATGACACACAAATGTATATTGAATTAATAGCAATAATTTAATAAAGTTTAAATAAACCTGCCATCAGAACGTTGTCAGAAACTTTTGTGTCCCTAATATGTTACCTACATGCTTTCAACATGATCAAAAGCTCATGCCAAGAACATGAATCAGAGGGAAACCTGTTCTTGGCACTCGGGTGTGAAAAGTGATTTCAGCTAATCTGCATGTCAGTCCAACCAAACGCACCATAACTGCTCACACACTGACTGAATACAAGGCCTGTTGTGTAAAACAAGTGGCAGTCTTGCAGGAACATGAACTTGGCCATGCACAAGTCAACAAACTGTGTTATTAGAGAAACGGGTCCAAAACTAATGCATGAACATCTTATAAAAACTCTTTGTGCAGAGTGGACATACTGAAGCTGGCCGTCTGGTTTCACCCAGACATCATTCTCATGTCAAATGTACAAAACTCTTACCCCACAAGTGTGTGTGTTTCACAGATGGGCGTTATCTCTACGGCTCGGCATCTGCTCCCTTCCTCCTACACTAAAGATTTCATAGCAGAATATTACACTTATACGGCCAGCCAGCCTCAGATAGCCCACTTTGCTCCACCTACATGCCACAACTATTCCAGTTTGGCTGCTGATACCGCACAATAGAGCAGTTAAACAAATGGGAGGAGGAAACAGTCATGCAAAATACTTTCTGAAGGACATTTAATAGGCATTATGAATCCTCTTTTATTTAATTACTCACATGTTGCCATGCAAAGTTCACACCTCACACCTTTACCCTGCAGAATCTGTAAGGTGTAGCACATTCTCTGAATTCCCAGCCTTGGTGACCACCAATCAGAGAAAATATACAAGCAGACAAGCAGCTCTGTCACTGATTTCAGCATTTAAACCACTGAGTACAAAGCAGAGAGAAACGTTGACTCCGTTCATGCTTTTCAGCATGTACTGACTTGCTCGTGGGCATATTCAGACCCTCTAAATGGATGAACTTCCTAACTTGCAGGACGGTCAGGTGGATGTGCGGTATCTCAAACTGTTCCGTGCGTTTGCTGGCAAACAAATTAGTTTCTGTAACCATTACTTCCAACACCTGAACTATTTCCAGCGTCTCCTGACCGCGCCTACTCTAAATACCAACTTTAAAAGTCAAATGAACACGACCTATTCGCTGCGTAAAGACGTTTTCCTACGCACGTTCTCCCTCAAGTTTGGAGTGAATTTATCCCCGCGCTACAAAAAACGCCAAACTTATAGGCTTCAAAGTTGGCTTACAGCCGCAAGAACTAAAACATGACAGCTCTGTTTTTTTTAATCCACAACAGTCGTCTAAAATATCGTGAGTTAATCCAATTATGTTACCGATAGAGAAATGTGGAGAAGTGCGTCCGATAATGGACTCAGCACTAATAGCAGGGTAACCGGTCTGTAAGTGGTTGGCCTGCAGGTTTTACGTGCCTAGTTTAGGATTTGTTTAATCTAAAGAGAGACGAGGGTCGTTTTACCTTCGTTATGGGGTCTCCAGCTTTACAAGCCGCTGCCACCGCTTCGTCTGACAGACCTTTGTCGCTCATTTTTGCAAAAAGAAGTTAGACAGCTGGACTGCAGCTTCGCCGGAGAGCAAAACTGACAGGAAAGGAAAGAAGAGAAATCCGCTGAGGGAACGCTGAAAGAGAAATCTTCCGGTATGAGCCTTCAAAGTAAAGGCACACTGACTGCTAACCAAGATGTTATTTGATTCGAAAAAGGGTAATCAGTCGATATAAATAAATATTAATCCTAATCACAGCGTAAACAATTAAAAATAAAATCATTTAATCACAGTTTCTTCAAACGTAACTTTTTCATGAAAATGTTTAAAATAACGTCCACCAAGGGTAAAAGCAGTTCCTAACCAGCCTAGTTATTTAGACCATCCAATGACAATATTTCTGTGATCATGCAGCCAAAGGGTGTATGGTTTACATGGGGATTGTAGTGATTTGCTTCATTCATTGTGGAGATGGGAGGGTTGTCTGTCTTTTGTTTTGTAAAGGTTTGGCAGGCTCTTCCAGTTTCGAAATGGCTCTAAATTTAATATCACTCACTGCTTTTTCAACCTATTTTAACTGTCATGATTTGTGTGTTATCAGTGTTTTCAAAAATGCAGTTTTTATGTTGTATTTTCTTTGTTACAGAAACAGTTACTATTGTTTAACATTTTAAACCTTTGAATGAACAAATAACCTCAAACAAATAAAGGCCAGACATCCAAATATTGACACGCACATAAAGTGAGATATTTTCACTCTATTAACTCTGCTTTCACCTTCACAGCCCTTTATATCACTTACAATGTGAAAGATGTTTTTTTCACTCTCTCCATGACATGCTCATGTCATGGAGACATGCTTGTTTTACTTTGAAAGCTCCCCGAAAGTGTCACGTTTTAACCTTTGGTTGAATAGGGCAGAATTACATAACTAGGAAATCTTCCTACTTTGGTATTCATATACTACTCTTAACTCAATTGGATAAAATAATTGAATCTAGAATAAACCATAACCTTCATATAAAATGCTGTAGAAAACCAACATTTAATTATTACATACATGTATAGTTTGGTAAAAGTTTTTTTTTCTTCTACTTGATATGCACTAACCGCAAATCAATGCATCTTTTCAGTTACACTGTTTACCATTACACAACACAAACAATAATTGACCCATCAAGTTACAATTTGCCATGGAAATGACTTTATTATACAGACTGCAGAGCTCTTCTGTGGGGGAGAAGTGACCGTTGGCTACATTACTGACATTACTTCCTCAGTTCATTACAGGTGTAAATAATGTGGCTCTTGGAGGCCATCATGAGCCATACAACAGAACCAGGCAAACAACAGAGCTGACAAGTCTGAGTAGCTGCAGAGTTCCTGAGACAGTGTGGCTGAGAGTGAGAAAGAACTGCTTATTAAAATTAGTAAGATTTTATTTTCATCATTACTCATTTTGGGGGAGTTTGACGGATTCCAAAAGGCCCAAATCCACTTAATTCATACAATTAATCCCCAAACTAGTATCCTAACTACATTTAGAACAGGAGTAAACATATCTGATAGAAATTTTCATCTCTTTACAGCTTTCTGTGAAGTTGAGCGTTCCTCTGACACACATGACATTTAGAGAATGATCAGCTAATTGAAAGGAGGTAACAGACCGCTTAAAAAATCCAGAAAGAAACATTTTCTCACTCATATTCAAGTGCATAACATCAATGTTAACATGTTTTAAAAAATGGATAAGTACATATTCCCCATTCTGGACCCAACAGGTTATAAAACCTCGGTCAGCTTACGATCGGATCAGAAAAGAAAAAACGGGTTCAGGAAGGTGGTGGGAAAGCCCTTTCTAAGGAGGTCTTCATCGTGGATGAGCAGGCTTTTAGTAGCTGCGTCCAAACAGAGTGTAGTACTGTGCTTGCTCCTTGCCGCTAACACACATCTGGCCCGGCTGCAGGGTCTTGAGGGGAGAGAAGGGGATACAAAGGCTCTTTGCTCCCATGGACGGAGCTCCAGGCTCCAGGTCCTGGTCCCTGCAGAAGAAGAAAAAAACCCAAAAACAATTCACAAAGTTTGCATTTTTAAATAAATAAATTATTATTCGGGATGTAACGATTCAGCGAAGCCACGATTTGATTCGACTCCCAATTTCAAAGTTTTCAATTTAAATTTTTTTCGATTAATTTCCAACAAAATAAATTTTAGTTATTTTATGGCCAAATGAATTGTCTCTTATATTTGCCTTTTTCTCCATTGTGTAAAACTGTGACCTCTGGTGTACTTACAAAACTTAACACTGAACAAATGATTATTATAGATATGGAAAAGATCACAAATCTTTTGATGAGCAAAAGAAGTTTTGTTTTGAAAGTCATCTGTATTGATTGCACTCTTCTTCAGACATGTCAGACGTACTTGGCAGTGGTTTTCTTGATCCAGTCCTCGCATTCAATTCCTCCACAGAACGGAATCTGGACAATCTGTCAAACAAGGCGCAGGTGTCATTATTACCTACTACGTATCATTAGATTATTTACTACAGATGAGGACAGTGTGTGTTGTGGTGTAGTGTACTCACTTTTCCCTGGTCCAACTCTTTCTGGAACTCCTCCATCGTGTCTACAGCCACCATGTGAGTCTTCAGGTCATCCGAAGCTCTAACACACAAACATTTAAAGATTTCTGTCTTTTCTATGTAATAACTTCATTATATCTGCCATGCTAGGGTTATTTCTTGTTTTATTTTCTTAGGCACATTGCCAACAAGTAGAAAATTAGCCATTTGTCTTACTTCCTGAACAAGCTGTTCTGGATGTCCTCCAGCAGGCTGACCAGCCTCTTCTCAGCCTCAGCCTCTGGGATCGTCACCTTTGCACCCGAGTCTCTCCTCACTGCGACACACTGCTTCTTCTGCATGTCCTTGGGGCCCACCTCCAGACGGACAGGAACCCCCTACATGATACGAAAGACAGGGAGAAACTTTTAATCGCTTGTTGAGCTCTTTTGTCCCCGTGTAAAACAATTCATTCCAACTAAAAGAGCGAGAACTACTATTAGAAAATGACCTTTAGCTCCCAGTGGTTGAACTTCCATCCTGGGGAGTAGTTGTCTCGGAGGTCTGCCTTCACCCTGACGCCGGCATCCAGGAGTCTGCTGAGGTATTTAGAGCACTGAGCCAAGAGTGCTTCCTTCTCCTGTTCGGGCAAGGAAGCAGTAATGCCACATGGGATGATGACAACCTGAGAAAAGGAAGAGAAATGTTAGATTCGCTGTTAGTTGAACTGATTTGTAATACAGGGTACTTCTTGGAAAATTAAAATACGCCAGAAAAGTTGTTTTATTCAGGCAATTCAGCATAAAAGGTGAAACCAGTACGTTTTATGTAGTAAGTAAGTAATGCAAAATTTTACTTTCAGAGGCCTGACATTTTTGTATTTAAAATCAATTTTTTTACTGATTTCAAGCAATATTCAAATTTTCTGAGCTTTTTAATCTGAGGTTTTCTGAAGCTGCAAATCCTTATCAGCAAAATATAAACAAAAGCTGAAATATATTGCTTTGCATACTGTTTGTCTATATATGTGCATTTCATCTTTGAGGTTAACTTATTCAGCTTATTCTCATTTTCTGTGTAGTAAAGATGAAACTTCAAAGATGAAATGTACACATGTAGAGCAATAGTATGCAAATCAACATATTTCAGCTTTTATTTGTTCAGATTTTGCTGATTAGGATTCCCAGCTTCAGAAAACCTCAAATTAAACCGTTAATAAAATCAGAATATTGCTTGAAATCAATAAACAATTAATTTTAAATACAAAAATGTCCGGCCTCTGAAAGTAAACTCTTGCATCTGTACTTAGTACATAAAATGCATTGGTTTCACTGTTTATGTTGAATTGCCTGAACAAAGCAACTTTTCCAGCATATTCTAATTTTCCGAGTAATACCTGTATGTGCTGTATTGTGTTATGGTGTGTAACTGTGTACCTGCAGACAGGCCACTTTGGGTGGGAGCACGAGTCCCATGTTGTCTCCATGGACCATGGTGAGAACACCGATGGTCCTGGTCGTGATACCCCAGGAGTTCTGGAAAGCCAGCTGCTTCTCGCCCGGCCTCTTCGGATCCTCAAACACAATCTCAAACATCTTGGAGAAGTTCTGGCCCAGGTGGTGAGAGGTGGCGCCCTGCAGTGAAAAGAATTAAAGTCAATGGAAAGTTGGCATGAAGATTTAATGTAATACTTTACTTATTTCATTATTAATAGCTAAGCCCACCTGAATAGCTCGACCGCTGGCGGAGATGAAAGCCTCCACGGTCGTAGTGTAATCTCCTCCGGCAAACTTCTCCTTCTCTGTCTTCCTTCCCTTTACCACAGGGATGGCCATCAGCTCTTCATAGACCCTGGTGTACAGATCCAGGATCTGCAGCACCTGCACAGGCACAACACACAAAAAAATTCTGTAATTAGTCTGATGGTGAGTCAGCTGCAGCTTTCTGTGCTCTAACGGAAGGTTAACAAAGACGCATCATTGGTCTTAGGCTGCATTACCTCCTCGGCCGCCTCTTCTTTTGTGGCAAACGCCGTGTGTCCCTCCTGCCACAGGAACTCTCGCGTCCTTAGGAAGGGCTGGGGGTGTTTGAACTCCCACCTCTGAATGCAGGCGTGGAGCAGAGAGTTAAGAGAAAGACCAGCGCAACAGACAGCCTGTAATTATTCAGAAAAGATAAAGATTGAGGCGTTTCGACCACTCACCACGATATTACACCACTGGTTGAGCTTGATTGGCAGATCTCTGTGGGACTGGACCCATTTAGCGTAAGCTGGGTACATCACTGAGGATACAAGACATGGATTAGTGAAGATGCCTCAGCAGTTTCATTGAAATTAAAGTAAATATCATAAAAAGGAGCATATTGTGTCTGCAGAGTGAACTCCAGCAAAGAGCTGGAACAGACCTGTCTCACTGGTGGGCCTGACGGCGATCGGCTCTGCCAGCTCCGTCTTGCCCGAACGAGTTACCCAGGCAACCTATAAAAAGCCGACAGCACCATCATTAAAAATGCTATTAGCTCATTTCCAGCTTCATATTTTTCGGCTTCGACACTGCTGACATAACGGATTATTCTTTGCATTGTAGACAAGACCTTCATGCTACCCTGCGTAGCTCGTGTCTATTGAAGCTTTGGTTCCCAACCGGTTTTTCTTCAGGACCCCCTTCATGAAAATACTTAAAAGCTGTGGACCCCCCCCCCGCCCCTTCCTCTTCAGAAACCATGCTGGTTTTATGCTTCCATCAGTGAGAATCTCACCATAAATACTGGATTCAGGTTGAGTCTTATCCTATATGACACCAAACTTAAATTAACAGCCTATAGCCTTCCTTTTTTTTAAACAGGCACAAATAATCTGCTCTGTGGTGTTGTCAGACATGTTTTAATAAATAAAGTTACAGGACAAATTAAGATTACCAGCATAGACAGGACGTGCTCCACCTGATCCCTGACCTCACTAAACCCCTGTACATGGACCAGAAGTGATTGGATGCACAGGTTGTGTCCTTCTAAGTTTTTTTCCCCCTTTTTTATGTTTGACTAATGAAACATGTGTTAAAATATTGTATAGCAGAGTTCGATGAACCGTTTATACCCCTTTGGTTTATAAAGTTTGTGTTTTCAGGCTCGTAAAACTTCAGGTCCACGTAAATGATGTGTTCAGATGATAAACAGAACATGAGCGGACAGACTTTAAATTCTATCAGGACATGATCTACATTTTTAATCATAATGGCTCTGAATGGTCAAAATTTCTGGGACCCCTTTGAACCAGCACCCCCTGGTTGGGGACCTCTGCTTTTCGACTTGAAGTACACTGATTGGCTAAACAGACAGGGAATCGTAACACTAACGCACATAAACAGGTTTCTGAATAACGGCGTAAAAGCAACATAAAAAAAAATAGAACAATCCTGATAGTTTCCAGTTTATGTGTTTATCATAAAGTACAAGTATATTTTCCACGGTTTTTATTTTAAATGCATATAACAACAGTTACTATTTACCTCTGGGGCAAAGTCTGCAATGTGTGACTTCTCCTTCTCCAGTGCAGCCTGAGAGACGAACATGGGGAAGTAGCAGTTCTCCACACCCAGTTTCTTGATCTCTCTGTCAAAGAAGTCTTTAATAGCTTCCCAGATGGAGTAGGCCCAGGGGCGCAGCACATAACAGCCGCTTACATCGTAGTACTCAATCATCTCTGCTTTAGTGATGACCTGAAGGAGGACGACAACACATTTCAAACAGGTTGAACTTTACTGATCTTAAAGGAAGAAATCTGGAGTGGAGACTTGCCTGAGAGTACCAGTCAGCAAGGTTGTCCTCTTTCTTGGCTTCTAAGCCCAACCTGACAAGAGAGGAACAAATAGGCGTTACACATCTTGACTGAGAAGTAATTTAATAACAGTTTATTTTATCAACAGTTAACTGTTTTATTTATGTCATTTCACAGGCAATTAATGAAACTAAGGCATCACATTTGTACATTTTAAGGCTGTGGTGATGATGAGAAACTATAACACAAATTTCTATGGACGAGTCAGATCATGCCTGATAGGTTTGTCTATACTAGACATGTTCCGATACCAATTTACTCCTCCCGATATCGATTCCGATACTTGTGCTATGGGTATTGGCAGATATCAAGTACCGATACCACTACATTATAAAACAAATGTCATATTACACCTACATGACTGTGATATGATTAGCATTGTGATAAGGCCTGGCTCAGGTTAAACTCTTTGTAAAACATGAATGAATCCAGCAAACTGAAGCCATGTATCTTTAAATGCAGTCTTACTGGTGGGAGAATTCAGTGTGAAATATCGCCACACTGCTGACATCATTACTATCGGCTGCACTGTGCAACTGTTTTAAGAACAATGAAGAAGAACTTTGTGAGCGCTTAAAGCAAATCAGTGCTATTTGCTAATCAGTAAATAGAGACACACTTTTATAAATTATGTGATATCGATTTGGTGCCTGAACTCCAGTACTCGCCAATACCGATTCCAGAATTTGGGGCGGTATCGGAAGGATTTCCGATACTCGTATCGGTATCGGAACAACTCTAGTCTATACCACAACACAATGTTTAAAACCAGGATCAACAATGCACAAACACAAATCTCAGTCCAATCAATCATGCAAGATAAAACAAGTTAGTTTTTTTGCTGCAAATTAATATGAAAACACTTATTTTTTTTCTACACCAAATTATTCAAATTGTTGCACATAACAGAGGAACAAAAGTTATTTTCTGTACTTTTCCCATATCAAATGAGATCTGATAATCCTATTTTAAGTATTATAAGACCATTTAAAGGGAGCTAAGAAGTCAGACTGTACAAGAACCTACAACCCTGCTAGTGGCTCTTTGAGGCTTAACCATATTAATATGCTCACAATGACAATAATACCATGCTAATGTTAGGCAGCCATAACATGTAGCATGATGAACAAAACGTTTTTTATGAATCCCAACTGAACTGGTGTTAACATGCTAATATCTGCTATCATCAACATGAAAAAAAGAGTTGATGTTAACATGCTAATGCTAGACAAACAAATTTGTAGCACATTTAACACGCTAACACACAGACAAGGACAAATAATGCTTACAAGCTAATATTAGGCAGGTAAAGTACTTATAGCATGTTCAATAAGTTAATTGCGCTGGCATGGTAGCAACTGTGAATTAGCACAATTTATTGTGCTAGCATGCTAACATTTGCCAGTTATCACAAATGATGAATCCAACATGCTTATGTTAGAATGGGAAAATGTAAAACAGGTTCAAGAAAGCCATTTATTATGTTAATAATATTTGTTCATTTTGCTTATTTATTTTGTAGATCCTAATTTGTTATTAAACGGGCAAATATGACTTAAAAAACTACAGCTTGTTTGTTAATGAATATCTTTTGTTGCATTTTTAAATCTTATCTGCCCATTTAATAAAAAATGTGGATCTACATAATAAGTCGTAAAAATATCTATGGGTTTTTTTTGCAGCATGATTCAATCAAATTCCATAATAATCCAGCCAATATTTATCAAAACAATTAATTACAATCTGAAATATTGACGCCATTATGCCAACACAAGAAGAATGTAAATGCTAAACAGCATGTACTTTATACTGACACACGGGGCAGAGAATTTGAATATACACCTTTGGTAGTGTAGCACAACAACAAAGCCAGAGATGTTGTGGCAGACAGGCATGGAAAATGCAGAGAAAAATCAAATCAACCATTAAGATTCACCACATCTGATTACAAACACCGTCTTCAGCCACTGAACCACAGCAGGTTGTGTTAACAGATCATCCATCTTCTGTATCCTGATCAACAGTCCCACATACCAACAAACCTTTCCAGTAAGAAGCCATCAGGCCACTGAGCGCCTGGTCGCACCAACACCAGCCCGGCTAAACTCCACAGATCAGCTTTTCCAAACTGCTTGTGGTCATAAGCTGACCGTTCAGTGTTTTCTACTACTAGTAGTGTGTTGCAAACAGACATCTGAGAGACCGACTGAGTACACAGACTTTTTATTTGCTCAGACAACTTTTCATTTCTGGTGGAAATCGACAGAATGTCCGTTTGCCTGCAGCACGTTTTTTCCCTTTCGGACACAAACGGCCTTCCTTTTACTAAAACTCAAAACAACCAGAAACAGGTTCCTGTTGTAAAAAGGGAACTGCATCATTTGCACTCCTGGATGCAGAAAGCACAATAACATTTTGTTCCTCGGTATCACTATAAAAAGGTGCTACATTATCATTTTGCCAAAAATCTAATAACTTGAAACGTGGGCTGTTAATGTAAAGATTACAGATGATAAATCCTTGTCTCCAGCGTCTCACCGTGTCTGCTTCTTGGGGCCTTGACCCTCTCCTGAACCGGCTCCTCCTCCTCCTCCTGATGACTCCTTACCAGCACCTGCCTTGTCTCCTTTACCCTTCTTCCCTCCTCCACCTCCTCCGCCCTGTTTCTCAGACTTGTTCTCCCTCTCCTTGCGGTTTTTGTCTTCTCCTCCAGTGCTTCCAGGAGTAGTCACTGGTTTGTAGTCCTCCCCAGTGACACTCTTGTACATGCTCTTCAGGTCTAGAAGAGACTTTACCGCTTTTTCCACCTGGTCCTTAAACACAATAAAAGGAAGAGAGAATCTGGATAAGATGACTGAAAAGATGAGATAAGATGCCCGGCTTGTTGGGAATCCATCTTTGAGGGATTGGTTCCTTACCTTGGGGGCCTTCTCAGACTTCAGCTTCCTCACCAGCTCTCCCTGTTCAGCCACCTTTGCGTGAAGTTCCTGGGCCTGTGCAGAGGAGCTGTGCTGGGCGTTGGTCTGGGTCTGAGCGGGGCCAGCTGGGGCTTGAAGCCCAGGCTTGTAATCTTGTCCGGTCTGCTGTTTGTACTCTGCCTTCAGAGCCAAGAGCTGCTTCACGGCTGCATCGACCTGATCCTAAGGAACAGCCAGGATTCAGAAAGCATTTAGCCCAAGCAGCTGGAGAACATCTGAGCGGGAAAACAAGCCAGTGGCCACGTTCATATGAGACTTTTAATTCCTCTTTCAATCAGAATTAAAGTTAACTCTACTTTAAAACGATAAAAAATTACCATGTAAACACATTTAATTTGGAATTAAACTTAACTCTGAATAAAGATTTTTAAAGATTTTTTTTGGCTCTAACAGCCTTTATTGAAAGTAGTTGGAGATCATTCTTAGGACCTCCTGCACAGAGGAACTAAGGCCTGCGCATGAGGCAGCTGGCCAAGCAGTAGAACTACACACGTCCCGGTTTCTCCCATTTTTAAGTTCCAATCAGATAATATCGCTGTCATCTTTATCATGCAAACCTTTATTCTGCTTTAAGTTAACTCTGGTCGTTCTGCGCATCATTCCCACGTCCTGCCACCGTCACGACCATAAACAGCGCTTCCTGTCCGATCGGGCTCAAACCGAGTCTGTTCAGGTTAAAGTAATGTAGCATGCTAGCAGCTAGCTGCTGCTTCATAAATAGAGTCCATTTCCAGCGAAAATGGTTCTTATTACAGCATTTTCTCATGTTGTTGATAAGAAAAAACAGAGCGGGAAGGAGAGTTTTTAACTGCCATCCAACCAATCAGAACTCTTCCAACCCCTGGCTTAAAAGCGGAATTAAGAAAATGTGTTTTCCATGTAAACCTTCATATGGAATTAATATTTCCATGTAAACCCGAAGGAGAAGATTTTATTTTATTGCAGATTGAAAAACATCATGTAACCGAGGCCGTTCTCACCTTAGGGGCTTTTTCAGCCTTCAGCTTCCTGACCACCTCCCCCTGTTCAGCAACTTTCTCATAGAGTCCAGATGGAGATGAGGCTGGAGCGGGGGTCTTCTGGGCCGGAGCGGGGGTCTTCTGGGCCGGGGCTGCTCCAGGCTTGTACTCCTGGCCTGTGACCTGTTTGTACTCTGCCTTCAGGGCGAGTAGCTGTTTCACTGCTGAATCAATCTGGTCCTAGAGAAGCACAAACACTGCAAATTAATTTAAATGCATTTTTTAAATCAAAAGACAAATAAAACTCTTTAATGCGATATGTGATTCGTTTTTATTTTTCAGATCAAATCTCATGATTAGCAGTGATGCAGTTGACCTAATCCTGCATTTGCTCTGACAGTATGCAGTCATAACCATATCCAGTTCATGGTGGAAATCATATTTTATCCATGTTTTTCGATGCAGAACAGATTTATTCATTTATTCGATTTGTAAATCACATGTCAGAGCAGCTGAGTCTTCATTGACCAGTTTTACTGCCATGATGGAGCCTTTCCATCTCTATGGACACTGAGTCATTCTCTGTCCTGAGGGGATCCATCTTGCTGTTATGGAAGCTGCCTCACACACTATCTGAGGTTGACTCATCACCCCTCATCGCCACAATCCCACTGGGTTGTTCCCCATCGGTTAACTATGCATGTGAAGATCACTTGTTCTGGCATTTGCAAGAGAAAACGATTGTGACTGTAATTTTAAATAAGTTGAGTGAGATGATTTAGGATTGAATTTATTATTGGAGAATTTAGAATCAAGAATTAAAACAAGACAAAGAGATTAAAAGTCACCAGTGAGTGTCAATCTAGCACCTAAAAACCACCAACCAGGCCACAAATCTGCTGTAGTGATGGACTAAATTTTGAAAAACCCCTTACGGGGAATCACAAAGTCTGCCTTTATGTCTCAGCAAGACCTGGAAGAACTGGTCCATGCTTTCATCTTCAGTCGGCCTGATAACTGGATCAGCATCTTTACCGTTTTACCAAAAACCTGAAGCTTATTCAAAGCTCTGCTGCTCCAGTCCTCACTAGGGATGCACCGAGATGAAAATTTGCGGCCGAATCTAAAATGCTTGGCCGAATATATTATATAATATTAAATGTTTTTCAGTTTTTCCACTATTTTTTAAAAATATTGCATAAATAGCCTAGAATAAATCTGTAGACATTTTTCAATCACATTAAGTGTTTATTTAAATTATTCTGGCATTTTAAAATATTCTACTCCATATTTATTGCATCATTGCGTCACAGCCACTATTTGGCCTTGCTTTTAACGCACTCCACCACAGGCCGAATGTAGCTTTTTTTGCACTATTAATATATTCGGTGGCCGAATATTCAGTGCACCCCTGACCAGAGAAAAGAGACCACATCAGTCCAGTTCGGAGGTCTTTACACCAGCTGCTTGTCAGTCTGAGAACAAACTTTAAAGCTACATTCAGCTTCAATGCTCGAAACATCAGGAAAAAAACTCCCAGAAAGTCTCAGATCAGCAGAAACGGTTTGTTTAGATCAGGGATAAACCCATTTTATTGGGCCACATTCAGCCCAGTTTGATCTCAAGTGGACCTGACCAGTAAAATAACAACATTTTAATTTAAAAGTAATGAAAATCCAGATTTTCCCAGTTTTAGTGCAAAGAAGTACAGGAGTAATATCAGGATGTTTATTTTTACTGAATTAAACTTTTAGATTAGATGATGAACAACCTGAATTTTCTTGAGAAAAGTGTAGTTTTCGTAACATTTTGCCCAAAATTGTAATTTTATTTAGATACTACATTTTTTATGTAAATGTTTTATATTTTGTTTGTATAACTTTACAATATCTAAATTGTGTTTTATTTTTTACCGTACTTTAGAGCATGAATCCATGTATTGCTTTATCAATTAAATAAAAAACAATTCATAAATTAGATTTTTTGTATTTTGAAAATGTGATTCACATTTTTATTTCTAAATATATTCATGTCTTCACATATTTAAATTACACATCTATTACTTCTAAAACAACATGGTTAAAGTAACTTTTACCAAATCCATCCAGCGTGCCAGACCGGTAGAGGGCCGGTTTTGGCCCCCGGGTCATATGTTTGCCACCTCTGGTTTAGATCCAGATTAAAGACCCTCCTGTTCTCTGCTGCATTTACTGAGCTTTTATTTAAAAGTCCATATCTGTATCGTTTTTTTTAAAGCTTGAATTTCTAACCTTGATCATGATCATGTAATCTATTGTCTTTTCTTTCTCCCTCTCTCTTGTTTTTGATGCTGCTGTAATGCTTTTTACGTTTAATGTAAAGCACTTTGACTCATCTTGTACAATAAATGTGCTCTGCAAATAAACTTGGCTTGTGTTTCATCTGAACATTTATGATTCATCTCAAGCAAGTTTTTATGTTTCACCATCAATGACTTAAGAGCTGCTTCATATTCAGGCTGACACGAATGTCTGCAGTGTAGCTTCTGGATACCTTTGGGGATTTTTCTGACTTGAGTTTCCTCACGACCTCCCCCTGCTGTGCAACGCGCTCATACAGGCCCGAGGAAGAGGAGGAGGAGGACGACGAGGAAGGAGAAGAGGTCACAGGGGAAGGAGCTGGGACCATCCCCGGCTTATAATCCTGACCAGTGAGCTTTTTAAACTCCGCCTTGAGAGCGAGGAGCTGCTTCACCGCCGCATCGATCTGGTCCTGGTACCATCGACAAATGATTTCATAGTTTTTTTATAGTTTATTTTTATAGTCTCATGCACATGAAACAAAGAATGTGACATGAAGACGGACGGCGGGGCATGCGGGTTGTGATGCGGGAATCACTGGACAACAACGAGGACACGGTGAACGATGGGATGGAAGCAGATGAGGATGATAAAAGCGTGTGTGACCGTACCTTGGGAGCCTGCTCTGCCTTCAGTTTCCTAACCAGCTCGCCCTGCTGGGCGACGCGGGTGAACGGACAGGAGGCGCGGTCTGATGCAGGGCTGGGTGCGGATGCCACGGAGGTGGGAGGAGCCATGCCGGGTTTGTAGTCCACACCGGTTTGCTGCTTAAACTGGGCCTGCAGAGTAAAGAAAGATAGACTGAAAATCCTTTCAACTCTTTAAAAACAGGGCCCAATTAGCTTAATCCCGATTTAAACCATCATAAAACAAAAACTATAATGGCTAGAGCGATAATGTTTTTTTAGCTGAAAGCTAATAATCTCGCCGTTCTAATGAGTCCATCGGCGTGATTTGATGACGTCATGTGGGGTACAAAACGGCGATGTACACCACCTGGTGGCGCCAAGATGTCATGGGGGGGATGGAGCACTCTGTGGAGGAGCAGCTGCGATTGTCAGATAGATGGAGAGATAGATTGATAGAGAGAATACATTAATCTTTCATCTTACGTGTGTTTTAGATAGTTTGCCTTTCAGGAAGCTTGTTTTCATCACATTCAGAAAGTAGTTTTAGCTGAAATACTGGGTTTTACTACATTTACTCACCAGGCTGAGCTGATTTTCTAATTTGTTTTTGTTAGTTATAGGTTTTCATTTTAGTACAAGTTAGATAAATCAGGGAATTATTTCCTCTTTTGCTTTTCTTTACGCATAAGGAGTCGATGGTGCAGAAAAAATACTCCACAGAGCAGGTGAGGGAGCCAAATAGCATAATGTACATACAGTAGGCCTACTAACCCGAATGAGCACTGTGTAGCCCATTATATAGAAAAATGTCCTCAAAAACTAAAAGGCTGACATACTTCAAATAAATCACGGACTATTTTATATTTATATGCATTTGTAAGTGTTTTAGTTCAGTTTTGGTCTCTTTATTGAGAATAACCCCACCCGCTATCTTGACAAAGGAAAATGCTAGAATTTGAATTAGTATTTTTTAGGCCTCCAAGCTCTATATAGTATTTATTTTGTTTCTATTTTTAATATTCTAGGAATGTTAAACACTCAAAGATCTCTTTCAAATGAAACCACAGTAGAAAAATGCCTATGTACAGCAGGCCTCTGTCAGTTTCTTTGTATTGCAGATGCGATCAATCAAAACGCCTTTGTACTCTGCTTCTAGAAAGGAGTATATCTCAAAAACTAGAAGAGATAGATCTTTGCAACAAATTGCATAGTGTAAAGGACTATTTTCTTTATTTTTGTACATTTAGAAATGTTTTGGATCAATAAGTATTGTAAGTTTATTTAGTATAATGTGTTAAATCTTTTTTCGAATTTTGTGTATTTTTCATAATCAACCCATGATTTTAACACTTTTGTAAATAATTATTTCTCATTGACCCATATAATCTTTAGAATAAACTGTACAGATCATAAAAATATCAAACACTTGAGGATACTCCAAGAAATGACTCCACAATGGACCAAAATAGCAGTGTAGTCACAGGCGGACCTTCTCTATTACAGTTTTTATAGGGTTAAAAGACAAACTTGAAGCTGGTTTATGTGGAGCGGAAAAACCTTCAGAGAAAGCAGCTGCTGCACCGCCTTGTCCACTTCCTCTTTAGGAGCTTGGGCGGCCTTTAGTTGGCGGACGGCTTCGCCTTGTGCTACGATGCTGGAGAAGAGATCAGCAGCTGATGCCGGAGCCGGAGCAGCAGCCGAGGCTGCAGGAGCTTTGGTGGCGACGGCAGGCTGAGAAAAAGTAGAGTAAGAAATGAACTACAAGCCGTTTATCCAGGAGTCCAAGATCACAGCAGGTTTTTCTACCCTTGCTGTGTTCAATCATTTCCTGGTGGCCTTGAAACTGGGATTAAGGTCTAAACTCATCTGTCCAACCTTTGAGAAACCAGTTTGACCGGTCACCAGATTCCTGCTGCTGCCTTAAAATAGCTCAAATGATTTCTGTCTCACTTTGAAAGTTAATGATGTGTCTGCTGACTGTCTGCAGCCGTGACACATATAAGCAGAGTTACTGCTCAGCACGCTCTCATGAATCAGTCGTTCTGCAGCGTAACTTGAGATTACACTGACAGAGAAGACCTGGGAGCTCACCTGTAGCTACCGAGCCGGCCTGAGGTTAGTAGCCGAGCTCTGGTTTCTGCGTGGTTAAAACCTGATCTGATCTCCAAAACATTATTGCCGCTTTGTTGGAGAGATCGACCAGGCCAGTTTCATGTTAGGACCACCATGGCTACAAAAAACTCCAGAGCATGTGTAGTATTTAAACTGTTTAATTCAAGAAAGGAGGAGATAAAACTGAGCCATGATATGAAAGATCTAGTCCTGGACACGGACTAGACCTGCTTTGGCTGAAGGAACTGAGGACAAAAGACAGATGGGGCATGATTACAACACTTAGGCGCTGATTTATCAATAGGGCTAAATTGCTGCGGAATTGGAAAATACCTGCGCAGTTTTGCTCCGGTTACGTTTCCACGGTTAGCGCCTCATCTATCAAGATTGCTCAGCAATTGACAACAGGTGCAAACCGCAGTATTTAAATGAGGATTTAGCGGCGCTGCTA
>JAVQJG010152090.1:0-14387 GCA_036024015.1 Craterocephalus amniculus
GGATTCGTTTCCGGTGAGGGTTGGACTCCGCCAAGGCTGGCTGCGACCCGACCCCGGATAAGCGGTAGATGGATGGATGGATGGATAGATAGTGTCAGCTGTTTTGAAAGCTATCTTCCAAATACAATAAGCTTCTGTTCCAAGTATCGGATCGATATTGGTGACACTGGCTTGAATTTTACTTGGTATTCATTCACGAAATTTGGTTTTTATCACGTAAGCCTAATCATGTCTGGTCGGTTCTGGGTGGATGTTGTTTCTGCGCATGCTTAGACAACGTGGAGGTTACATGTTTCAGGGGACTTTGGTGTATACAATAGTTTTGTTTTGACAGATTAAATATTTGTCAGTATAAATGTAGCTAATGACATCTTAGTTTCCGATACACCTAGAATTGTGTAAAATGTAAATATTTCAGTATTCAGTATTTCACGTTTTTTTCAGATGTATATCAATATAAGTATTTTGTAAATTTGTAATGGAAACACTTTTATTTCTAATTCACTGGACATGATGTAGGGGGGTGACTTAGTTTATAAAGAAATGTGCAAATAAACTGAAAAATATAACCGTCATCTCTGATAACAAACGACAGGGAAATGCTCCATAACATATGATATTTTGCTTCTCCGTCTCCTCACAATCTCGCTTGATGAGATTTTACCAGAATTATGGTTTCTTTGCTGATCTGATTGTAAAAAAGCTTTAAACCACCGCTCCCATTCTCATCAGAAATTATTTCCAATCGGATCAGCTGAGGTGTTTGTATGTCACATTTTTATTATGATTGGACGTTTGATCGGATCAAAAGTCTCCATGGAAACACAGTGTTGTTCCAGGTGTTAAGTGGCCTATTTCCTAGCTGGATATTGATTTTGTCATTGGGCCCAAATTAGAGGTAGAGAAGGAGATCCTGGAAAAAATGTGTGAGCAAGCTAAGTTTAGAAAACACACAATTCAAAAGTCCGACCCCTTTCTTCAGACTGAAGCCGGGCTACCAGAGGGCGGGACCTCCATATGTCTGAGAGGAACACAGGGCGGGGAGTTGAGTTTGATTGACATATCACTATCCAATTGTTGGGAACAGGCCGGTTAAAATGATTGGACAGTTTGTTTTCAGTGCTAAAATATGTTAGTTTTGTGTAAGAGCATTTCATTCATCGGCAAAAGAGTGAAACATCTCCTACCCTACCTTCATAGACTTAAAAACAAACATCTGGTAGCTGTTTGTGGCCCTGTTTGTGTATCTTCTCCAGGTGCATTTATGTGGTTGTATAGAGAAGCAACTTTGTTTGATTTTGTGTCTGCGCCACACCCCAGTAACTCACAAGCAGCCACACTGCAGACGTAAGGCGAAATAAGCGGCCATTATTCAATGTGAGCAGCTCAGCTCTCTGCCATCTCCAGTCTCATCAGTCTGCACAGCGAGATGGCCGTAAAGCTGGGAGAGGCAGCGCTGTCAGGAAATGTTCCGCTTGATTTCCCCTCAGACGTCTTGCAGATACTTGGGAATCAGTCAATGATCAGTTTGAATGTTTCTGATGGGGGTGGGAGGAGAACGTTTTCCTCCCAGTTTACAGAAGCCTGATAACAGATGAGATGCTGTTTAATACACAGAGACCGGCTACTCAGGGAGGCAGATCCCTACAGCTGGGGTTCTGTCACAAACTACTTTTTACATGAAATATTACAGGTTTCACCATAACTGAAGAAACACACCTTTCGATGTCAGTATTTAATATTTAATGACAACGATGAAGAAGCCCTACAACATACAAGTGCGGCATGGTAAGCTGACATAAAGAGGCTGTAACATTGAACTTAAACAGTAACAATAGTAAATGGACAGACTTACAGATAACAATGGAACAGCTGCTCCGGCTATCTTAGAGAACATGTGACACAGTAAGGCTAACTCTTCTTTATGCCCTTTATCTCTTCTAACTATACAATGAGGCCACCTACTGGTGGGCAGTGAACCCAGCAATAACGGTGAAATAAAATACAGATTTTAATTGATTCTGATGGACATGATGCACGTCTACCATCTTCTAACTGTCCAGAGACAACGCATACCTGTATTTAACGCAACTTAGCACCAAGACGCAGCGATACAGCGTCTCCAATCCAACTTTATTTAACAGGCCAGACTTCACACGAATAAACCAGTTTTTAAATCATGTTATTTGACCAAATAATACCAGAGATATGATAAAAATATTCAGCATACTTTTCGTGTATTTTACTATCACATTTTCTATCCAACGTGCTATCAAGCAGGAACTCAAATACTTTTAGCAGCAGGGCTTCCTCTTGGTGGAAAAAAAGAACCACATCAACCAATCAAAAATTACATTTCATTTAGTTTCTAAGGGAAAGGGGGAGTGACAGAGAAAGAGAGGCAGACATGTCCCAGCCAGTTTGGAGATTAGACAGGAAAGTTGTACTGATCAGTGTGTAGAAAAGTATGATTTTGTTTTTTCTGTAAAAACAATGAAGATATTTGTGAATTTGGAGCAGGCAGGAAGTCCAACTGTTTGACTTTTAAAGAGTATTGTTGTAAAAATAAATCTGCCTCTGCATTTTAATGTAAATACTTTTATAGAACAGTTATTGGCCACATTTATACATGATTTCTAAAACATGTACAATCTATATTTACATTCTAAGTCATAAAAATGGTTTGTTATGTATCTTGTGGTTTTGGCAGCAATATATTTAAATTCTTCCTCATCAGATTTTGTGTTTCTTTTGTGATTTCAGGTCCTGTGTTGTGATACATTGGATTAAAATGACAAAAAAAAGTAAAACCAAACAGGTGAGATTGTGCTGAAAATAATGATACCAAACAAGGCTGTTAAAGTGTATTTAAAGGGGAAATATAAGCATAAAATCAGAAGTAGCCTGGCTCCCAGAGGGTTAAGGCTCTATATTGTGGCGTCATTCAGGTTTACATAACAGTTCTACCCAGAATATGACCCCTGACCTTCCTCCACGGACCCACGGTGAGAGCTGTTCTGTCCGTTAAGAAGGGTTTTCAGCTTCAGAGATACGCAACTCCGTATGCAGTAATACTTCAAACGAGGCGAACTAGAAGCCAACAAGGCCCCAAGGTTGTTAATTATGAATCATCTCAATGGTGTAGAAACACTTTATATGGAACATTCACGACACACAACAGCGAGCGCGTACCTGCTTTGTCCTCCCTACAACCCCGAAACCTTTCGATGATATTATCTAGGTGGCATTTCTGGCTGAGGACTAAAAAAGTGGAGGCCTGATGGAACATGGTTGAGCGATGACGCATAGCACAAGTCGTGTCAAAGGCCACAGCTGAAGTTCAAACTGTGACATCAACACGGAGGCGTGTGATTGAACGGAAAGGACTGGAAGCGAACACCTCTTCTGTCGCTGGTTTTCTCTGTGTGACAACCCTCCATGGGATAACCTTTGTTGGGTAAACCTTTCTGGGGTTTCTGGGAAATGTCATGGTGTGATACGAGACTCTGCTGGTTGGTTTGATTTCTCTCATCTGTTTGTTCAGTCACTAAAATCCCTTTAATGTCACATGTATAAGATTATAAACAATGCTTGTAAAGCGCCAGGCTGCACTGGTCCCGGTAGGCTTTTAATCTGTCTGGCATCACACGTGTAGAGATTGTTGGCTGAATGAGGAAAACTGTAGCGTCCTTCTATGAGCCAACATAAGATTAAACATTTTTATATTTTTACTTTAGTGTTTTAGTGTTTTTCTGAGTCAGGGAAAGTTCCAGACTGGAAACGAGTCCTCTGTGGGCCAATTACTGGCTGCTGTGTGATCATAGCTTTGGGCTAAAAAGGGACTAAACTCAGCGTCACCAGCTAAATGCCATGTTTATACCGCTAACATTTAGAGATGAGTCCCATAATGAGCTGTGAACACCTGCGAGTCATTTCACCCAGAAATGAGATGAGCTGAATCCCCACCGACGACAGAAGCCAGACGTCGGTGGGTTTTAGTGTCACAAGGCTTTAGGCCGAATCCCATTCCCCTTTTTTACCCCTAGCCCTTAAAATAGAGCTATAATTGCTGAAGTTAACCCCCACAGATTAGGAAACTCCTTCTACAATCACATACGTCATCAGTAGCAAGCCCCCCCTGGCTTTTACGTAAGCAGACGCAACGAGTTGTTGCCAGAAATCTGGAGAAATCCAGCCTTCTACAGCTGTGGTGTCTCTTTTACGTGGGATAGTTGCATCTTTTCTGACGTTCCCAGGCGAACGCTAACGTTACATCCGATATTTGCTTATCATAACCACATATGTTGTCTCCCATGAAGCCCTCATGTCCTGCAGAGCAGCATAAAGTTGCTGACGATAGATATTTTGTTTCTGAAGATTAGAGGGCTGCCTTCTACAGAGCACCGTAGTGTTCAGCCAGCTAACATTTACATTACTGAAGCCTCAACGTAGTACTAGCATTATGCTGGTTAGCGACTTTTTTTCCTGGGTTAATCTTATACAGAAAAAGGCCATTACAGAATGAAACAGCGTTAAACTAAACAACACAATGGTTTTCATGCATTTTAAAACACAAGTAATCGAGAAAATACTCATTTATGCATTTCTTTGGGCTCAGAGAGACTTTTCATACCCTTTCATTTTTAGTTTGTTCCTGAAAAATCTTCGTTTAAAGGGAAATGTAGCCCTGCCGCTTGGCCCTACGCCTCGGTCCTAACAGGAATTGGGACACCTGTCCCTACACGGGTATGCGTAAAGCAGAGGGGTAAGGTGAGGGGTGACACGGGATTGGGCCTTAGACTGAAAACAGCGTTCTATTCACTTCCATTGTTTTGTGTAAATGTATAACTCTGGACTAAAATGTCTTCTTTTTTCATTTAATCAAACAGTCCTGTGATATTTCAGAGTCTTGAAGCCACAGTCTCTAACGGTCTAAAAGGGATCCTGTGTAACTTTGGGCCCAAACATCAGCCTGATGTGAGCCTGTTGTCCCTCGATGGTGGAGCGAGCTACCAAACTCGGTCCGATCCTCAGAGTCTGTCTCTACCTTTAAGAGCAAACTCAAGGCCCATCTCTTTTTTAGAATATTTTCACACTTAAAGTATCAACCTGACCCAGAACTAACTGCTTCATGCATATGTGATTTTTACATAGGACTTGTTAGACACTTGTTCTCACACACGCGCACATAGGGCAAATACACACACACACACACACACACACACACAAAAAAAAAAGGCACTTAGCACAATCTTAGCACTTGACATAACTACATTGATGACCAGCAGTCCACCTGTTCAAACTGTATCCTACTCCTTGAATTTATGCTTGTGTTGTTCTCTCAAATGTACGTCGCTTTGGATAAAAGCGTCTGCTAAATGACGGTAGTAGTAGTGAAAAGCAAAGGGAATCACTCCACAATAAACGGTTTTCTTAATGTTTACGATTATAAGATTTACATAAGAACCATAACATAACATTAATTAAAACACCCCACTAACGTTAGCTTTGAATCATGCACATAAATATCCACTGTACTTTCACGTGCAGTGTGTGTTTTTATCCCTTGCTGCAGCTGTGCTGGTGAATCAGGGCCTCTGCACATTACATTTTGCTGGAGGTAGTCAGCTGCATTAGAGCTGGATCTTTACCAAACATATACACAAAATAAGAGAGAATGGCTGCAAAAGGTCTCTAAAAGCTCTCTGTCCCAGAAAGAATGATACACTACCACATCAAATCAATTTGGATCAATTTCCTGGAAACACACAGAGGAAAGAAGGGAAACCACTCTAACTGTAAAGTTTAGCTGGATACCAGGGTAGAAAAGTTGCATTTCAGAAAGCACACACAACAAATCTTTCAGTGCATCTGCGAGTCGATAATATTCACGATATGCTTGTGTTCCCTCTCCCAAGTTCGTGCTCTTTATAATCACCGTGAGACGATTCCGCCACACAGTCATCTCAGTCACAGACCAGTAACATCACCTTCTTAATGGCAAATTCATGTCTGCGTGTGTTTTCTTAACAAGTTAATGTTTCCCTGTCATTCACCTCTCACCTCCCTTGTGTCACATTAAGGACTTCAGCTAATTAAAATCTCACATGACACATTCATTTTTGTTTGTCTTCTGAGGGCGGGCATATCTCTGACTCCAAAAACATGCATGTGCACGTATCTTTCCACCTACAGAAAACAACTGGTGTTGTTAGTGGTTCTATAACCTGAAAGGTGTCCCTTCTGTCTACAGTCCTGTCATATCGCTGAATATCAGCAGCAGCACTCGGCTGGGTTTATGACTCAGTAGTTTTTCACACAGATTAGTGCTTTTTAACCACAGAACTAGCCCACTTCTGGATCCAAAATGGCTGCCTGACCTTAATGTTTTGCTCTTTACAAGCATTTCATTGGAAAACCGGCTATGTCAAACTCATACAGGCCCAACTTTGTTGCTGGAGAAGAAGCACATGACACTGATAAAAATAAGAAAATACATAAAAGCTGGCATGTGAATTGAAATTCAACTTAATCCCCTGAATGAATGAATGAATGAATGAATGACTGATTCCTGAATTTTTATTTTAAACATGTTATCATATTACATGAATTTCACAGATCAAATTATACAAATTAAAAAATGGATTTAGAGAAAAACAAACAACATAATCTGGGAAAAAAACAACTTGACCACACCTGGCCTTTGCTTATCTCTTTATATCAAATCAATTTATTTTACTAATTTATTTTATTGTATTTATTTTAATTTATGTATTCATTATCATATGATTTATCTATTATTCATCTTTATCAATTATTAATCATTAATTTGTTTAATATTTCATTGTCCATCCAACTGTCCATTTTCTATACTGCTTATTCCAGTTTAGGGTCGAGGGGAAGATAAAGCTTAATTACCAGCCATGAGGCAGGGTACACCCTGGACAGTTCACCAGTCACCTGAGCCCCAGACAAACAGCCATTCATACTCACACCTAGGGAGAATTCCAAGTGACCATTTAACCTTACATGCACATCTTTGTACTGTGAGAGCAAGCCAGAATACCCGGAGAGAGCCCATGGGGAAAACATAATTTTATTTAATTTTATTCCAGTCTTTATTTTATTTTTATTTTTTTTGCAGATTTTTTTCTGCATTTTTTTTCCATTCTTAAAAATTGTAAAAAAGGTTAGCTGTTAGACTACACTGCACTTAACCCTCTAACAAACACATTACTTCTTAATGTGCTTCAAGATAATCAGTTTGATGCTTTTAAGATAACTTCAAAATACCCATTTATATCTCTCAACTCTCCAAAAGCTTTATTAGCTTTTGATGAAATGAAATGAAAAATACTTTATTACTCCCAAAGGGAAACTGCAAACAGTCTGAATTCAACAAATCAAGTAAATATTCATATCCATAGCCATTTTGTGTAGCAATGTCTAGGGGAAATTTTGTCAACTGGTCTAATTCACACTGAAGAAGTGACATATGAATTCAGATGAACCTCACTTTCATCAGAACATTAATCTTTTCTTTTAGTGGCCTGTATCTGAGGTTCAACAAACACACATTGTGGTATTCTCATAGGTCTGACGTTTTAATGCTGACTTGAAAATAAGTGACCCAGTATGCTCAAAGTGTTTTCATGATAAATTAATCCAATGTAGTCCAAAGTGGCATTTTTATTTGATGCATCTGAAAGGTTTCTTTGTTTTTCGGTCAACAACAGATTCACATGATGAGGACTTCAGGCATCCCTGTCTGAAGTCTCAGCATATTGGAGCTGAAAATAGTAAAATGCCATCAGTAGTCTGCATGTGACAGCTGATGCGAGTTGAGATGTATTTTGTAATGAAGCAGATTGTCCTAGAAAGATGTCAGGTTCCCAGAGCAGTATTGAATTGTACAATCACACACAGTGTCCCACTTAGGATGGTGATAAACCTCCCTTCAAAGCAGAAAGTCACTCTGGATACATCACGCCACAGTTTAACACATAGACTTTGAATTGGTTTGATTGCTTAAATATTTAATTACAGAAGTCTTAAAACAAGAGGAGTTGTCCCATATAAGAGCTTTTATTTCTCTCCTACATGTATTGAGTTTACGACTTCCACATGAGCTCTTTTAGGACTGTTTCACATCTTGAAAGTCAACATTTGATGAAAGAAAAAAAACAAACGCAAGGTAATGTCAAAGTACATAAAAGTGGAAAACATTGTGCCGGTTGGCATTCTGAACAAGTAGAGCAGCAATGATTTGCATCCCAGTGTCCTGACAAGTCAATCAATGTGCTGTACCAAAGCGTTCGCTCGCTCAATCAGGACTGAGAGAGAGCTGTGATAGGAGTTAACTTGTAAAGAACAGCCTGTATGCTGGCTGTAGAGAAGGAGAAAATACCCGTACCTAAGCTGCATCACAGCTGAGAAGCATCAACAAAAATGTCAAATCCTGACCGGCCACCGTAAATGTTCCAACAACGTTAAAATATCTTATGATTTTCCAGAACTATGTTTCATGGAGACAACATTGCCGATGTTTGCTAGCATCATAGTATAGTCTATATATTAATTTGTTACTCCAAGAAAGAGAGAACTATACTTGGACAAGCTAATATTGTTGATGCAATTTGGACATCTTCCTCATAAAAAAAAGGTCATCACCATCTACTCTAGTGAAAAAAGTCTTGGCTTCTTGAGAACCCTTCAACGGAAAACAATTCGCATTAGGCTTTGATGATCAGTGAGTGGATGGATAAATCAAGTCCACATGCACCTTTCAGGTCTGGATTTTGTTTTTTATTTTCTTATTTCCTAAGGGTTTCACTTTAAGATATTGTCAGTCTACTGTAAATTGAAGTTTTAACAATGCACATCAGGCTGAGATATGCTACATGTATGGCAAATTACCCTTCAGGAATGAATCATGTTGTCTGTGTAAAAATATTACATTATATCTGTCAAACGGCTTCATCTTAAACATGATTTGTAGATGCAAAAAAAGACAGAGACAAATATATTTGTAGCAGGCTGGTGATAAAGTACACATAGATACTAGTTAAACGTGTTCTTTGTTCTGTGGTCTTTAGGCACAACACTGGTTCATTCTTTCAGTTAGGTGTCTTTTTTATGCTGGATTGATTCATATGTAAGGTAATAAATGACAAAAAAAACAACAAAAAACACATTCTTCTAAAAAAATGGTCATGCAGGTATTAAGATTGGACAGAGAACAGGGTTAAAAAAAAGTCAATGTCCAGCTTAGCCTTTAGGAAGTGCCTTTCCTGGAGAAGTATTGCCACTTTAGAATATCTTAAGAAACACCTGCTCTTTAGGTCCATTTATTACTCAGCAACATTGGCTTTCAGTTCCCTTGAAATGAAAAGAATTAAAAGATGCAACAGAGACCGCTTCACGTCTAACAAAACATTTGCTGAATATTTATCTTGAGACAAACTTACATCACTGCCTGTTAGTGGATTTCCCTGAACTCTGACTCTGTCCACACAAAAAATGTCCCATTTTTTCAAAGGTGACCTGGCTCATTCCGTCTCCGAAACATCCTGAGCTGACATAGAAGACAGATCCTGACTCTGACAGCTGGGCCTGTCACTTCCTGACCAGGGTTTGTGTCTGAGAGCCAAGATTGACATTTGGTCCCATGTGGTCAAGCTACTGCTGCCTCTTCATAGCATCACACCATCACCACCCTGCTGTAAATGCATGTGGTGATGCTTCACACAGAGAATGGGTGAGACATGAATGCCTGAAAAGGAGAGGTAATGATGAAAAGGTGAGACAGAGGGACAGAGCTGGAGAAGAAAGGATGAGAGGGGCGGCTGTATTCATTCTCAGCCTACCAGAAGCATGAGTCATACACACCTTATTCAATGCCACACATGCAATTCTGTCTCCTTACAGCTCTCACAGCTCTCACTCTAATTCTGTTCTTTCTTTAAATATTACAGGAGCTTTGGATTCTGTTGCGGGCCACAGAATGTGACATATAATATCTTTCATCCTGTATAATGTGTCATCAAATTAGAGGAATTGAGGATTAAAGAAGCAAAAAATAAACTCACATCTCTGTTTCTGGATTATTGTTGTCAGAGAATATTGCAATAATCCAGAGTGAAATCTATGTTTAATGATCCGGGGAGGTTATGAACACTTCAAATGTTTTAAGAGATACATTTTTCCATAAATAAGACAAAAAACCTTGACAAGTGAAATAAAAGAATGAGGATATATCAAAGCTTGATTATCTTCCAACATATTTTTGGAAGTTTAACATGGGAAGTATGAAAACACTTCAAAGGAGGGTTGCTCATGCTTATCATGCTGGAAAAGGTAACAAAAGCAACAAAACCAGTCTCTGAAGAGTTTGCTCTTCTTCATGGAAAGAATGTCTACAAACAGAGGAAGTCCAAAGCCATTGTTACATTCTGTGGAGAAGTGTTTCTCTAAGAAAGATCACTCAAGATCAAGGTGTCCTTGAAATTTGTGGGGACAGAAGGAACACAAGATAACTTTTAAACTACTAAAGGCACACTCACACTGACTAATATTAGGACTTCTGAGTCAATCAATAGAACGGGAAAACAATGGTTTGGAAGGCAGGAGTGCAAGAAGAAAGGCTTTGTTCTACATAGAAAAAAAGATTTTGCAAATCATACAAACTAAAGATAACCCAGCTGGAAAAAAATATTTTTAGAGACAGATAACACTAAAATACAAAATTATTCCAATGTTTGGAGCAGGAAAAACACTACATTATAAAACATTATCCATCTGGGAACGCGCTAGTGGTAGTATCATCATTTGGGCATGTTTTAAGCCAGAACAGATTATCATCACATCTATGTAAAAAGTAAGGGTAGTCTTAGTCTATGAAATGAACCACAACAAGCAGCATGACCAGGTTGTCAGTCTGAATCCTGATTCATCCCTGGTCAGTTTTTCTTACGTAAGACACTTTATGTACTTTGCCTCAAGTGTCAGCAACACTGGTATATGAATGTTTGGTTATGAATAAAGAGGCATAGATGGCTGTGGCATTTCTGCCAGTCTGCTCTGGGTGCACCTACGGTTACAAATGGATTCACTGTAAATCGCTTTAAATTTCTAGAAAGTGCAATCTATAAATCAGATCCATTATTGTTAACTTGTTCCACCAAAAAAGTATAACGTCTATAAATTAAATAAAAATGCCAAATTAATCCCATGGAAATAATCTTGTAAGACCTGAAACATCTGGTTCTGTTTTTGAAGAAACACACCAACCACATCCCATATATCATGCTAAATGGAATAAAGAGGAAAGTTTATCCGGACCAATCATCTGTTG
This sequence comes from Craterocephalus amniculus, assembly GCA_036024015.1. Taxonomy (NCBI): domain Eukaryota; kingdom Metazoa; phylum Chordata; class Actinopteri; order Atheriniformes; family Atherinidae; genus Craterocephalus; species Craterocephalus amniculus. Next base: position 11,354 of record JAVQJG010152090.1, read on the forward strand.
CCAGACGCAGTTCCAGTTCATTTGATTGGATTCCTTATTTGCTATATACAAAAGAGATATAAAAAATTCCAAAGAGTTCACAAACTTTCAGCACCAATTTATCTGCTCACCTTGAGTTTGGGAATTTGTTGCTTCTTGAAACTAAATAAAAGCCCCACTAGAGATAGTGGCATGTCACATTAGTACACATCACTAATGATTTTCAAACATGGAGGGATAGTGACAACTCATATTTGTACAATTCAGACTAATAAATCAGATTTAGTTTAGAGATTGATAGAAGTGCAGCTCTCCTTGTTTAAAGTAAATATTCATTTGTCAGACAGTGGACTGGATTGCTTCCACTAAATTGAATTTATGCTACCAAATTGATTAAAATGAAAGCATGGGATAGATGCCAAATAGTAAGTGTAAAAGGACTGGCATGAGGAAAAGTGAGCTGTCACACACAAATTTATATGTATACATTTTAAAGAATAGCTTATCTTTTTCTTTCTCTTGAAATGCCCGATCGACTTTTGAGGATTCAATAATTTTCTCCAGATTAATTCCTTGAATTTATGCATTACATCTTTACACTAGATCCTTACAAATTAATTATTCTAAAAGTATATTCAAAGGCATTTTCATGACTTAATTTAACACATCCACTTTAACACATCATTAAAGGAGAATTGAAACTTTCATTGTTGTTCAATGAAATTCATTGTTGCAATATAAAAATAACCATGAGTGTTACTGAAAGTTACAAACTGTAATGTTGCTGCTGATGGATGGATGAATTGGATTGGACCATTCACTTTGCCTACAGTTTTAATATACTTTGGCCCAGTGGTTCCCAAACTATGGGTCAGGACCCCCATGTGGATCGCAAGATCATTTCAGGGGGTCGCCAGATAATTGTAAAAATTATTTAACCTGTTTATTAAATAAATTTGGGATTTTTATCATGAATGTCAAAATCAAACCATTAAAGAGATAAATCTAAACTTAACACCTTAATTCTTTAACACATTAATGCATAGATACACATGAATCTTCCTTATTTGTGAAGACAGACCGTGTTCAAGCCTTATATCTAAAGGATCCTGCAGGATGACTCATCTGATATACAATTAATAATTCTCATTGTGGAAGGGAGGGTCACGAACCTCAATATGTGTCATCTTGGGGTCGTGGCTCAAATAGTTTGGGAACCCAGGCTGTAGCCTATCTAAAATTTCCAGGGCTGACTCTTGCTTGTTTCATAGTAGCTACTGTTGTCAAGCAGGGAGAGCAGCAAAGAGAGCTGATTAAAGACCACAGACATGATGGAGAGACAATCCTCACACACGTACAGTGACACTAAACTGACATAACCTGTTTAAAGAGTTACAGTCTGTGGCAGCTTCCTCTCCTTTTCTCCAAGCTGTCGGATCACATCAGACACTTCCCAGCTCACTCCTGGTTCTTCTCTGTCTGTCTCCTTCCGACAGACAGGATGTTATTATAAATCACCACATGGCATCACTAGCAGTTTGCTAGCTAATGGCTGCATCCAGTCCTTTTAGCCTTAACATCACATGCCAGGAGTTTATGAAGTGTATGCGCCAGCTTGAACATATTGCTGGCATGTTTACTGGTGCAAATTTGTTCCCCCTGGTTCCCTGTTTAAGAAATTGAGTATCTGGTAGAAGATTGCACATCAGTAGGGCAGTGGATCCAGCAAATCCCCAGTTTAGATCACACACTTCACAATCTGTCCTCTTGCTAGCGCCAGACTGGTTACCGGCGAACAGGTGTGGAAGTACACTGAGTTCTTTATGAAGCATCGTGGAAGAATGGCGCCAAGGTCATTTGAAGGTAACCAAAAAACATTAAAAAAGAACTAAATAAACAAATAACACGGCGACCAGAGCATCGTCCTCACATGCGCGACCTCGGGACAAGCAGTTGACATTTTAATAAGCACTTGGCAAGACTGAGGCATCTTATCAGCAATCTGCTGCACTCTCACATTAAAGTCACATCTCCCAGAATTCATTCATTTATTTCTGCCTCAAAAATTGTCTCAGTAACTGTGATTTCTCAGTGCAATGCCACGTGACAAGAATTGGCGCACGTGTTCGCACCTCAGCCAAACATTATAATAACCCCCCCCCCCTCCGAAGACATCATCCGTAAGCCCCGGAAAGACAACTTAACATCACACATCTCAGGTCCTCTCAAAGATGAAAAATCACACGCTATTTGTAGAAAGATGAAGGAGTTTTGTGCCAAATAGTTTTTAAAATGTGACACATGACTCCACCTTTGAGTTTGTATTGGCAGACAGTTTAGGGGCTACAGTTGTTGTTGCAGCCCGGTTCAGTCTGATGTGAAGCAGTCCGTTGCCCAAGGTGAATAAAAACCCACTTTACCTGGTAGCAGAGGATACTCTGGGTATCGTTGTTGGGCGCGCTCATGATTTAGGGGTTTAACTGCTCAGCGTCCACGAAGAGTAAAGGTGAGACTTTCAGTGAACCTCCAGTCAGCCTCTCGGCACTGTCTTCGGACGTTTGGAAGAAGCGGTCACGAGAAGACCACCGCAGCCTCCTCTAATGCTGCAGACATATTGACACTTGACATCTTTTTCAGATGAAGTAAATGGTGAAATGATTAGTTAGCCCCCGTGTTGTGAGGATCTTTTCAGCCGCGCCTCCAGTTACCCTCCCTCCTGTCCTGCCTGTTAGAGCAGGATGCAGACAGCATCACTGCAGCCACAGCCAATGGGATCACATCGCAGAGGCACACACACTATGCTGCGAGGCAGTGCTGCTACCCAGTAAAGCCAATTTGTCTCCAGAGCTGCCTCATTGTACATAATGTCCAGTTTGTCGGCTGCTGGCGCAAATAAATTTTTTGACCACTGTGCACAACTTTTACAGGACAGTTACACTTAACATCCGGTTAGAAACTAACACACATGTAATTAAATATAACAATGGCCCCAAAACTTTATTTATCTATCTATCTATCTATCTATCTATCTATCTATCTATCTATCTATCTATCT
>JAVQJG010152116.1:0-31882 GCA_036024015.1 Craterocephalus amniculus
ATATGTATGACAGAAATACTTTTTTAAAGTTAAGTAAAAGGTGTTTTATAATCAACAGCATGAGTGGAATTTAAACATTTCTGAACAAAAATCTCAATTTAGGTTGTGCTTAGAACATGAAATGTTGATATTTTATCCCAAAAATTTGTCAAATCGCAGATAATCTCGATTTGTTAATCCTGATTTGGAGAATATTTCATTTGCCATTATTTTTTAATTCAAGTAGAAAGGAGAGTAAAACTGCACTGAAATACTAAAAACTTTTACAGTAATTATTATTTTATGGGCAAATTCTTACATATTTTCAGAATATCAAGAATGCCAAAAAAATGTTCGTAGATGTAAATAAAGCTTAATGTGCATGTTTTTCTAACTGTCATTGTGGTCACTGAGCTTCCTTTATAAATACATGATCCTTGATCTCTATAGTTGTGACAAATAAAGAGAGAAGAATTAGGTCTTTCTGTAATATCTACAATTAGTGTTTAATGGAAGCTGCTGCAGCAAAGCAAACAGGGTTTGTTTACCATTAAGTCTATGAATGAGCTGAAATTCTTCAATCAAATAAGTAAAATGAGTGTAAAAATATAAAACACTCTCAAATTAAAGCCTGTAGGATCATATAGGATCTTGAATCTAATCTCTTTGGAAGTTTTTTACTCTTAGTAAGACATTTGATCTCATCATCTTTAACTGTATTAATCTTTCTTTGGTATTTAATGGAGAAAATAATCACCAGATTAACAGGAAATGAACCCTGTTTGTATTTGTCTGGAAAAAAAACTTTTGTTTTTATGCAGAGATCCTAAAATGTTCTGTACTCACTGCCTGAAAAACTAATAATTCTGGAGAACAGTGTTTTGCAAAACATAGTGAGTGACTGGCATGCATCCATTTGTAGTTTATTGACATCATTTTTATCTAATAATCTGCAGCTAAAGTGCCATTTATTGAGCTGCTGGTGAAGCGAACATTCACACTTCGGTGTAGGCCAAACGAAATGACCAAAGTTTTGTTGGTCAGTTTAACTCAGAGGTGGAGAATCACCAACTTTCCTGAGTCTCATTTAAATTTCAGATGAGTGATTCAGAGACAGAGTGAGAGATGGAGAGGCTGAAATGTCAAACAAAGCCAACTGCTCGATACCAAGCCGGACGCTGCTGCTGCCATCTGCATGATAAAACTGCTGCACTTTGTCTTTGTGTGACTTTCTGTGTCAAAGAGCTAAAAAAAAAAAAGAAAAACAAAGCAACTTTACGCTTTGATTTTGCATACAGAACAACATGTGACATCACCGCTGTTGACCTTTAGACGGATGGTTTTCAGTGGCTATGTATTTACATGCATACTGCGCATTCGCTCCTGGGATCATCTTGTTGGTGTTTTGTAAAGAGATACTAGGATCCAAACAGGAAAGGTAAAAATAGACACAGGAGGAAGAAGATAAAAGGTCACGGTCCCATTTGGAGAAGTAGGACCCATTCAAATTATTTTAAAGATTCAGAGTTTTGGTGCAGATCACAAGTGAAATGAAACATAGTGAAGTTAAGGGACGCCATTAAAAGGATCACATTAAACCAGAGTTAATGGAGGGGGGGTGATGAACCGAAGTGACTCAATGAAAAGCTGAGTGGTGAGGCGGCATGATGGAAAAAACTATGTAAGTGAGGAGTGAAAATGTGATGTGCACAGATATGTAACAGAGTGCAAAATGATAAAGGAGAAGTGTGATGACAGTGAATGTAGATCAGAGTGAAACGAGGGGGAGTGACGTGATGTGTGAGGTTAAGTGTAAGAATATGAATAGAAAGGGAGTAAAAGGGATATCATTTAAGACTACTACTACTACTACTACTAATAATAATAATAATAATAATAACAATGATAATGATAAAGAACCACCTAATGTTTTGAAATACAGATGCGATAAAATACAGGTTCCTGTTTATTTTCATGGAATAATTGCACTGAATGACACTTAAACATGACAGAAGACAACATGACACTAAAATTACTCATAACATTATTATGGTACATTTTGCTTGTCATTGGTTTGGAAACTATGGACTTTTTTTTTTAAACATAATTTTCACAAATACGAACATGCCATAAAACTTTATCCATCCTCTTTTTGTAAAGGTTTTTTTTATTGTTCTTTATTTAAAAATGCTACAATCAATGGTTAAAACTTAAAAATTTCCCAAAGTAGATACTTATCAAAAGATAAAAGATGTCTTTTTATGAAAGGTTATGTAACATTAGTGACAAAAATGGTTGCAGACCGAGGATCTGAGGAAAAGAGAAGTGAGCAAGTTAAAAGAAATGAGGAGAATTAGTGAGATAATATAAACACATAATACACAGGGTTTTTTGTTTGCATGACTTACAACAGTACAATAATAAATAAATGAATACATACATGAAACAAATATGCAGACTTGTGTGAAGCTGCTTCTGAGCAAATCCACGATCAACCACCAGAGTTTGAGCGTTTACATGGCAGCCAATAAAAGCAGGCAGGAATTTATTTACTTTTTAGTCCTTACCCTGCATGCTGTCATTGGTTGATGCTTACACATCATTAGCATGAAGGCTACATAATGAAGAGTGTCTGACAGAGGAAACAAGCAGAACACAGTCACTTCTACGTTTTTGTTTCATGGAGGAATAGTTTGTTTTGTGGCAAAAACCCAACAGAAATGTCCTGAACTATTTATTCTTATAAAACATGAATATTTCCATCTGAGTATGTTTGTATCCTCTTTGTTGTGCCTCTTTTGGTAGCAACACACTTTGCTGAGCACTTCTGTTGTAAGTGATGCCAAAGCCAGTTTTTAATCTGATTTGAGCACCCAGAGCGTGTAAGCAGAGACATCTGCAGAAATATGACTGGAATTTATTCTAAAACCATCTCCACATGTGCTTTTTTCTGCTGTTTTTGTAGTCCAGACTTTCTAGAATCAGCCACAACAGACTCTTGATATGCAGAATGTGTTTTTAAGCTGGCAGCCTGATCCGCGTTACCTTCTGTGTCATGTAGACGTTGCTGAGCGGAGCGACGTCACACTCTTTGTGTTGGCCGAACACTTTGCACATGGAGCAGGTGGGCGTCTGGCAGGACAAGCAGTAGATGTTGATCTTCTCGTCTTCGTGTTCTTCACACATCTGCTGCTGCTGCTGCTGTTGTTGCTGCTCTGGCTTTATGTTTAAAAGCCTGCAGGAGACACAGAGGCAAACGGGACAACACCATCAAATCAGTCAGTCTATCAATGCATGTTTAGGCAAGGCAAGTTTATTTATATAGCGCTTTTCAGGTCCAAGACAATTCAAAGTGCTTTACATACAACATAAGAATTACAATATTTAAACACAAAATCAAACTTAAACGGTGATTAAGGCCTTCAAATCAACTTCACACAACTGAATCAATCTGGGAATCATGACTCTAACAGATACAAAACTCTTTAAGATACTGATGTCCCAGTTCTGGACAGAGAAGGACTGATATAAAAGTAAAAGAACCTAACTATGCTAAACTGAACGGCCACCTGTCAGTCACATATAACCCAGGCCTGACATCTCTCCCAGAGCAAGTTTCACAACCGTTAGACCTCCGACTCATGTGGACCACTACATCTCAGATGCCCGAGTGAGTAAACAACCCACATGTGACTCGAATGACTCTAAAGGTGCTAATGACTCCTAAGATACTTAAGATACCTGGAACTCTACTTCAAGACTCCCGGAGGTGAGTCTTCAGTATTTGGGAGCCTTAAAAGGCAGTAGAAGCTCTTAAATTTACACAAACAGACATGTTACACTACATTCCTCTAAAACTGAAGAATAATCTTTATAATTTCAATCTAGTCGTTTTTTTATAGTGCACCCTTTGAGTAGATCCTTAATTAAACCTGACAAGTTTTTCCCGTCATTTCAACCCATAGGCAGCGCAGCATCCACAGCCCATAACAACTGGACTTGGCAACATCTTTCTGTATTGTTGAAGCAGCTTAGTTTACTTCTGTTGTCACTGACATACTTTTAAACGTCACAAGAGGAGCTTTGCTGAGATGGCTGCTGTATTTCTGCTTCTAGTGTGAACAAAAGTGTCACTTTTCCTTTATAACCCAGTTAGTTTCCTAACAGCATAAATCTCTTTAGTTAAATGAGAATACATTTGCAAGTCCAGCATTTTCCAGTGTTGATGCCAGATATTTAATGGAAAACTGAAGCTTTTCTATCTTGGCATAGGCATCTGTGAGAAAATGGGTGTTTAAGTAATTATTATTTCCACCATTTAAAGAATGTAAACAAATTACAAACATTTTTGAACGACACTGTGAATAATCATCTTATTTCCATAATGACAGGTTTAATGAACGCTTTACCAGTGACTCATTTAGCTGCTGTTTTAGAGTAAAAGTGGTGTAATTTACATTAATTCTGCATCACTCGCTAATGAACTTGAGGCACCGAAGAGGCGGCAGCTATATTCATTTTACTTTTATGTAAAATTTTTCTCTGTGGCCAATTTCAGGGGTCTCTGCAGCTTCCTGCAGTCACGCTCCATCAAAAAGCACATCACAAAGAGGTAGATTATGATAGAAAAATTACAATAAACAGTGTTAAAGTAATAACATCTATGGGAAAAAGCTGAATTAACTTATATTTCTAAACTAAAGGCAAACCTGTGGTCACATTAAAAGTACTGTTAGTTTCCCATCTACTAGTTATTATCAGCTTGAGTTGCAGGTGTTTTTTGTTTTTTTTTGGACTTCAAATTTGTCTCCAACAATAAAATTTAACAATCCTGATTTTGAGGGGGGAGGGACAGCAGGATATTACACAAAACATAACCATCACTGGTGTTTTGTTTGTTCATTTAAGCATCATTAACTTGGGTCAGTCTTACTGGAAAAATACCAGCCTGCAGAATGTGAGGATGCAACAACGCTGATCAGCCTGTAAAGCTGCAGGATGAGAATGTAATGCTGCCCTCTGGTGGTGGTGCCTCATTACTACAACGCAAGCATTTTTAATCCAGCTAAAGATTTTAGGAAAAATGAGCAAAAATAAATAATATATTTACAAATGGATTATAGTCAAGATCAGGATGTCCATGTAGATTATTTTGTGCGTATACACACCACACTTTACCAAACACAAATTTAGTCTGTGACTTTGTACGAGTTGATGCAGGTTGTCTGAATTAGTTTTTTGGACTTCACTCAACAGGATATGGAATATTAATAAAAGAGATAGGCTTCTACATTTATTTTTTTTTAATGTGAACCTTCAGTGAAGAAATCATATTGTTTGTTGGGAAAAAAAATTATTTAGCATGAATATGATACTATATATGATTCATAAAACCTGAATTCCAGAAACTGGGCCAGTTTTTTGTTTGAAAAAAATTAAAAACAAAGACATTTAACCCTAACCTTACAAAAGAAGGACACCTCCCAGCATGTTATCAGTGTTCAGGTCTGAAGCCTGCATCTCTGATGTTATAAGGCCAGGGTAACTCATGCTGGTCCATCTTTGAACTGAACTAATTTTTGTGCATTAAATTGTAAAAACTTGTCAGTATAAACATGTGGTATTAATGTTCGGCTGTGGATGAAATATTGGCTCATGTGACTTAATTTTTAAGTTCTCCTTTTAGGTCAAATTCAAAGCATCCTGACACTTCAGGGATTCAAGAAAACATGAAAATCTGGTTAAAAATCAACCTTTTGAACAAAACGTTTCAACAGGAACTTTAAATTTGTGCCACTTTGGCATTGTGGGTCTGAGTTCAGAGCCCGCTTTCTGTCGTCCTCAGCCCTGACGGCTCACCTGGAGGTCTCCTGCTGTCTGTAGATGTCGATGATGTTCTCCACCAGCAGGTTCCTCTGCAGGCCGTAGACTCCATGGCGGTCCAGCACCACCTCATGGCGACACGACGGACAGCGGAAGCGGCTGCCGGCTGAAGGGTGAAGGGGGGAGCTGCGGGGCTGCCACACAGGGTTAGCTGACTGGGAGAAGGGGAGTGAGGCATTAACTCACTCTGGACCCGTTTAATCTGCTGCTGAATGATGTCACCCCAATGGAGAGGAGGAGGCTGAGTGTTGACAGTAGAAACTGATATTTGGTATGAGATTTTCTCACTCATAACATCTGAATCCTCGAGACTTTTCATCTTTTTTTTAAAGATAAATTGACCATTTTTGAAGCACATTAAAAATGCTCTGAACTTTTGTTACCTCTAACCCCCACATAATGAAAGAGCTGATTAATCCAGCAGGAATAAAAGGAAAAAATGGGCCTGAACAAAAGTAGAATTGGAAAATGAAAAAGAAGATGGCTAAAACAACAGTTTACATTTCTACTCTTACTCTAAGTGGGGCTAAGGTGATTGATTATACGCTTAATAAAAGATAAGCATAACTTTCTGCTTTTTCTTCCTCTGTGAAACAGTCATTGGAAAGATTTTTGGTGGATTTAAAGTCACATATCTGGTCTCTGACCTGGAAGATGTCGTTGGCACACTTGCGGCAGAGGTTGTGCTGGCAGGGCAGGATGACCACGGGCTTGGAGAACATCTCCAGGCAGACGGGGCAGATCAGCTGCTTCTCCAGGTTCTCCATGGTGGTCCCGCTGCCGGTGCCGGGCCCCGAGCTGCCTGCTGCCGGGGGCTGGAAGCCCAGAGCGAAGCTCATCACCTCCGGCCCTGATGAACGGGATGTGGGAGAAGACTGAAGATAATCTGCTCTATCCTAATATTTCTACTTTCTTTGTCTTTTGTTCTAATCGTAACCCCAACACACCGACCCTTTTGCTTTCAGTAAAGACCCTCCCACCCCCCTCACCTCCCTCTGTCCCAAAGCAGCCAGGATTGTTGGCTGTGTGTATTTTTAGCTCCGTGATTTGTTCTGGTGGCGCGACGGGATCACTGCAGCGACCAGTGATAATGTTTTCATGAAGCCTGACACTTCAGAGGGGATCCTGGGGGACGCTGACATAATGCACCCTCTGGCGGCCATGTGGAGGTCATTAACACTCTGGCATAAACAGCTCGGGGCATCACTCTACTCAGATACTATGTATCGTTTCATGAATTCACTCAGCATCCTGCTTTCTGAGTAATCTCTGCAAGTACCAGCAGCTGCTGTGCACGTTTAAAGGGTCCGACCTGGTGATTCAACAGACCTAAGAAACAACTTTGTTGGTCTTAAAAAAAATTTTTCTATGATAAATTCAGCCTTTTTGTATATTATTCATTTTTCCCCATTTCATTTAAGCTTGATCTGAATAAATATCCTCATAAAGTTTTTCAAACAGATATGTTTAAACAAAAAATGTTTGTCATACCATCAGCTGTATAGTCTTTCAAAAAAGACAAGTTTTAATCTAAAAATAAACTATCAGCTGTCAGCACTAATTTGAGCTCAATGAAAATACTCAGGGATCATTTTAGGCTCAAGAACTCCACCTACTGTTTTTCCTTTATATGTGTGGGCAGAGAAGAAGACTGCAGTGATGGACTGATAAAGCTTTGGCTCACGCTCTTATCTTATGTCCATAGAAATAGTTAATATCTAAACTTTTATTCAAAACTGAATTTCTTTTAAAATTTGTTCCATTTGCCCCATTTATTAATATTTGTTTGTTCAAAGCTATAGATATGGTTTTAAAGAAAAAGCTCTAGTTATTCCTTGACAAATATCTTCTTCTCACATCCAACCAAAGCCACTGATACACATGTTATTTCAGTTTGTCTGCATCTTATTTCATTTTATGTTAATTGTTACGTTCCTTAAACTAATCACCATTATAAAATGGCATACAGTTATACAATTTTAAAATGCCTCCCATCACTAGAAGACAATTTAGTTTTTCAGTCTTTGTGATTAAATGTTCAGGAAATACTCAGCTGATTTACAGTAATATGGGAAAAATGTCTTCAAAAATAAATTATCTTTATTGTTGGATTAGCAGAAAAATGTCATGTGGTTTATTTACTCATTTTTTAACCTAACCCTCCATTGTCATATCACATAAGAAAAACAGTGTATATGTATGTATTCCTATTTTAGGCCTACGTAGCAGCAGCAGCTCATAATTCAATTTGAAAAACAGTCTTGCAGTATTTAATGATTCTATAGATTTAAACATTAAAGAAAATGATTTTTGAAGACATCCACCTTTTTATTTGTAAGATTATCTCATTTTTTAAACAGATGATGCTCACATTTACTATTTTCATAGTAAAACGGATGCATGTTTAAATTTAATGTAAATTGTCCCATTTGTCCCAACAGAAAAACTGAAACACACCAAATATTCTTTCTGCCTTATTGCTCCTTTCTTATATTTGTAGATAATTTCATAGTATCTAAACACATTAGAACTGATTTTTCAATTTCAGAACAGTTTGAGAACATTATGGCTTTTCCTTTAATCAATGAAAGATATTAAGGTATTAATAATAAAGTATAGAGATTAACCCCTGTATGCCTGGCGAGACAAATCACCTCTGGCCTTTTTAAAATATATTTTCTTTTGAATCCAATACATTTATTTGATTCACAATGTATACATTTATTTTCATATTCACTTAAATATTATTCATTTATATCATTCTAAAGTTACTTAATAGTCGTTATTTTTCCATGGGGTTCTGTTTTTTTCAAATATTTAATATTTATTTTAATTTAATGTTTCAGAAGCGTGGACACATTCATAGCTGGACATGAGGTTCATAAGATACAGTTGAAACAGATTTAAGTTGTACTTCTGATGGATTCCTTCTGAAAAAGAGGATTTAACCTTCTTAAATGCAGAAAAAATAAATTGATTACTTGTGCTTAACCAATATTCTCTTGAGAGTAACAAACTCAGTCTGTGTGTGCTTTTAAAACCTGTGTAAATGCAGGAGTCCACAACAATAAAGCAACGCGTACTTTACAGAATAAAGAATAAGAAATAAAGAAGAAAATACTATGCATCTACTCCATTTGCATCAAGTATCACAAAACTTCCTTAAACTCTGTGTGAGAAAAACAGAACAAACTCAACCTTTAACAGGCTAATAAATTAACAGTTTAATTAATCAGTGACCTCTTTTAGGTATTTGCTCTAGAAATAAACAAGTCACGGCACAGATGTGGTCAGAGCATTACATGTGTTGAAAAAATGAGGCCAACCTCAAACAAAATCATCTAACTTGAATCTTGTGTGTTGTGCTCTGGTTTGACCAGAATCTCATCCTAAAATGTGAACCCCGGACGCTCTGCTGCCCTCTGACAGCCGACCGCCGCAAACTCAGTTCCTGGCGACCAAAATTCACGAGGTATGTGCTAATCAACAGAATGTAGTCGGCTAAGTAGACCAAGCTGCTAATGGGATTAAAAGGACTATTTATAGGCTTGGAAGTGGACAGCTGCTGCAGAGTAAGCTAAACACAAACACACTGAGCCATTCATGGCACAGACCTCCGTTTGACCATTCAGCTCATTCTGGTGAGTTCACATTTTCCCTCATAGTAAAAACATATTTCCCTTCAGATTCATTGTCCATAAATTGCTAAAAATACATTAGAAAGGACAATAATCTCATTACCATCCCCAGATTATTTAAACTCAATCCCACTCAATTTAAATATTGAAAGACTTAAATGTGAAATGCACAAGTGGAAATAATCCCATTATGTCTATTTTACTTGTAAATATAATCCTGCTGTTTTAAGCTCCAAACTTCTAAACTTCTTGCAGTCAACATCATTTGCCATAAAATACAGCAACCTTATATTAAAAAGCTTAACCTTCATCCCTAACCTGTTAATTTACCATAAAAATCTGCTTAGAAATTTGCTTTGAATGCTTCTATACAAGCCATAGGAAACATGATGGCAGGTACTTATGTATTGCAATCCCAGGTCATTTTCTGTGACAGAAACTCATTTTATGAACTTATTTTCATTTTTTTTATAGTGGTCTTGATTACCAGTTCTTAAAGTTTTCATTATCAGTTTTATAAAACTTATCACAGGAGAATTTTCTTACTGTGACCAATTCATATTTCATAAAAAAAAGGCATCAAACTCTAGATATGAACCGGTGATGTGCCAAATCATTGCTGACAACTTGGCTAAAAAAAAAAAAAAAAAAAAGAATCTTCAGGCACTTTTATGGTCAAATACAAATTTCTGTAGTTCAACTTATAAAATAATAATTCTTCTTGCACCAAAAAGATTATTCCCAAAGAGCTATTTATTTAAACTCTGGTATATCTCAGCATGTTGTGCAGTGTGTCCCTTAAAAATTGGAGGAAGCTAGATGAAAGAGGAAGTGTCAGGCCTTAAAAACACAGATCAGTGAACATGAGATGCATCTGGACCTTCACTTAAACCTTCCACCGTTCATCAGAAGCAGAATCCTGAAGCCTCCGTAGAGCCTGGACCACAGCGTTACTGAAGCAGAGTGGGGTCATCTGGAAGGAGAACAGAACAAAAAGGCAGCAAACATCCAAAGAGGTGGTTTAGAAAATGCTTCGAGACATCTGGAGAAGCATTCCTTAAAAAATTACAAGAACATTTATCCAGAGGAAGAAAAGAAACGACAATAATGAATATTGACAGTCAACTTGTGAAAACTATTTCTTTTTCCTTAAATGCTGCGTTTCCATGGTGTTTGCATGTTTCAATAAAAGGCTTTACATTTTGCTTTTTTCCTTCACTCCTACAGCTGAAAGACAAAATACCAGACAAGAAATTATAAAATCCCCCTTATTTTATTGACTTGATTTTCATCACAATCCATTTACACATCATCCACAGGGATCCAAAACAGGAGAAAACCCCCCTTCCCCAAACAACAGAATAAAACCCACCTTTATCTACACAGTCAAAATGTTTCCATCATGTTGCTCTACTTTCATGTTCAATTTTTATCAATCTTTTTATTTTTTCCACTCTTTAAGAGAAAGACAGGAAATCTGATAAGATTGTCCAACCGGCAAACTATCCCATGAAGTAAAAAGAGTGCAGACACAAAAAAACATTTGTATCTAGAGGAACATTAGCTCCACACTTCCTTTTTTTCTCCATCAGCATGGAGTTTGCGTCACTGAACACAGTGCAAGCCAACATGCTATGCACTCTTTAAACAGACATCTTTTACTTAATATGGCATAAATAAAAAAATTAAATGTACATTGTTAAATCAGTTCATAAAATCATGTACATTTCCAACATGGATTTTGTCAGTTCTCAGTTTTTATGAGTTATTTACAACAATTAAATAATAAGAATTAGTTGAAGGAAGAGACAAAATGGCTTCATCGCAAAGATTTAATTTTAGTGTCAAAAAAATGGGAAAAAAAAAAGATTTTGGCCATCAACGATAAACGTGACATGAGATATTTTCAAGTTTGCAGACAGTTCCACTGAGAAACACCAGCTGATATGTAATCAGCAGAATCAGATTGCGAGTAAAGGGATGCAGATACATATATTTTTAAATCAGAGCTGGTTTAGGATAAAATAAAAAAGGGTCCTACATGTAGCTCTGCATCAGTTGCAGTTCAATTGGGCAATTTTGGCTGCTGAGACAAGACGTGTCTGCAGGTTTTACAAGCTTATTTTACACGCAGTAACAGTAACCTTTATCCATCAGAGGAGACGAAACAAAACTGTCAAACTTATCACAAACAATGAACATTTTTGTTTCTTTTAAAAAAAAAAAAAAATACCTTTAAGCAAGAGTACTCAGCAGTGGACAGTAATGTTTTAGAGTACATCATGTTACTGCTTCTAAATGACCTATGTAAACATCACTGATGGTTTAATGAACTTATATGGCAGCAGAATGATTTTTATGCTTTTATGTCAGTGTCACCTTCATGTACTTATGGTAAATGTAAAGCTGTGAAACGAGCTAATCTTAGAAAAGATCGGCAAAGGGAAGAAACTAAAAAACGTAACAAAATTCACTCAGTAGCACATTAAAAGCTCACTCAGTGACGTGTCCCGTTACAAAAAAACCAAAGTGAGAAAAGCCAACTTGTGGTTTTATTTGGTGAAGGAGTGGAAGAACCAAGATAATAATAATAGGAGCTTGTCTCCTTCCTGTAAATTCAGACCATCAGCTGAGTTAAACCCCTCAAAAATGATGTAACAACATTAAAAGTCCTCAAATGCAATTAAAAGGAGTTACTGGCCAACTGCAGCAGCCACTCATAGCATTCGCATGATACTGTCTCTGAAAAGTAACAAATCCGATCGAGCTTTAAAGCTGGATGACAATGGGGTTGACCTCTTACACTACAACAGGTGTTTCTGTAATTCAGGAATCTTTTTATAGCTCTGGTAACCTTTTTTTGTGTCTTCACTGCAGGAACTGCAGCATATCATTGTAGAAATCCCACCATAAACCCCCAAAATTGTAAACAACGGTGATAAATTTTAGATATAAAATACGGTTCTTAGGCCAAAAGATTCCAAAACAAAACTAAGCAGCCACAGCTCAGTGGATGACTTAATGCATCATTGTGACCCATATCAAGTGGGTATGTGGTAGACTCTTGGCTTAAAATCATGTTTCATGCAGATGTTTTTGTCTAAACTGGCCACACCCCAGATGTTTCCTATGTACTGTGAACTTCTCCAAAAAGTAAAAAAAAACAAAACCCAAAAACTAATTTCTGTGAGCTGCGGTCGTCCTCAGTTCCTGCCGTGCAGACACAAATAAGGAGGGGCCACTTCCCCCCAGTAGCATATATTAACTATGAAAAATCCAGAGATTTGAAAGCATCCATTAACTCAACAAAGAAACTTGAGTCCTGATGAAAAGAGAAATTAAGAAAAGCTGAAACATTAGTTTAGTCAAAGTTAGACTAAATATTTCTGTTAAAATGTCAAAGATGCCATCAAAATGATCAACAGCTGCTTTTCTTTGTTTAAATTACTTTGAATTGTGGTTCAAACAAAGAACTGAAAACCTGATGTTCAGCTCTTACCGACTTCTATCGTTACTTACAGACCAAGCTAAAAATGTCTGCGCATTGCAGCCTTGCAGAAGATAAAACTTGGAGAAAGAAAGATCCGTGACTGACTGGTGGACTCTAAATTTATTTTTTCGTTTTTCAAAATGAAGTGCTCCAGGAAAACAAAACCTCACAGGGGAATATGTGCATGACTGAGAAGAGGTAAAGATCTCAAGTGGCTGTATTATCGTACAGGAACACCAAGGCTGATCCAGATTCCCTAAAGGTTTGTAGGGAGAAGAGCCTCTGTCACCTGAGGACAGATGAAGCCTTGCTTAATCAGCCAAGCGCTCCATTATCAGACCATTTTCCACACAAAATTCAAGAGTAATCCTGCACACCGCTCTCGCATATGGAGAAGTGACAGATAAAACACATCAAGAGGTTATCTGCAGTCACTTGAATCATTCTTCAAGGCACAACACTGTCAGTCAGATGTAAGGGTTAGGCAGGTTTCCATCCTGGAAAGCTGAACACAGGTCAGTGAAAATTATCTTCATGGGTTAAAGATTCAGGAGTTAATGGATTAGTCCACCAGCTAAACTGAAAAATTGATTTAATTCTAATTTATTACTAAATGAACTAAAAACATGGTACAATGACATTAGAAAAATGAGTCTGCAAAGCAGTCCTACTCCACTGGACCTGAGGTCATTATCCAGTAGATTTCAATCTGATGGTCTCTATAGTGTTGCTGTAACGTAAGATGTGCAAAAAAAATAATCAGCAACTAAAAGAAACGCCAACAGACCTGTCTCATGATGTGCATAGACCCAAGTGTGTAAAATACAAACAATTTTGACCAAGTTAAAGTTGGAAATGTGGCTGAAAGAACAAATGGCATTTTGACAACCTTGGCGTGGAACCAGTTCGTTCGTTCATTCATTCAGGGCTACATAAAGCTTCAGGCTTTGGTCAACCAAAGAACAGACTGCAAAACAAGACGGAAAACAATAAAAATGTAAAACCAACATACGATTAATCTCCTCGAGTTAAAACACAATTCTTAGTTTGTTTCCCAAGGTTTGGCTTGCGTACAGTGAAGAAAACAGGGCATACAGCAGGGAAACTAAATAAAGAAATAATGCATGCACATCTTTAATTTACTCCTGATCACACTCTAAATCCTCAGCTCACGGTTTTTGGCTCAGATATTTGGGATCAAACTATAAAATGTAGTGATGTCCGATGAAGAACTTTAGTAGTGTTGAGCAACTTGTTCACCTTTAAAAATGAGACATGACGTCTGATTTTTAACAGAAACTTGGTATCAAGTTTGAGAGCATAAATGCTGGATGATGCAACATTTAACTGGACGAAACATCTCTCACAGACGAAGGAAGGAAGCAAAATGTCTTTATGTGTAGTTTCTGCTCAGCAGCTGGCTTCTGATTACGTTTACATACCACCAACCCTCAGAGTGATGTGATGGAGGAGCAATATAAAAACCAATTAAGTCCAAAATGAAGAAAAGGTGGAAAAGTTGGGGCAAGAAAAAAAAAATCCAGTCCTGATCTGGATGGTGGATATAAAAAAAGAAAAAAACCTTTCCATATTTATACCGATTGCTCTCACATCCCTGTTTTTGCCATCTTCCTGGCCAGTGTCACATCTGTATTGGTTGGAATGGGATGACCAGAGCAGATTAGGATGGAGTTTAGGCTTAGATGGACAGCTATGCAGGTCACAGTCAGCCTCCAAAGGCCGTGTGGGAAGCTGGAAGAAGAGAGAAGGGGGAGGGGACTAGTTGCCGCGTACTTAACAGCTGACATGAAGTTGTCCAACAACGTCTAGCATCGCCGGCAAGTCGGCTAATTTCCATGTAGATCCATGGAGGGAGCAGGAAGAGTTGAGGTGCCCACCTTGCAGCTTCTTGGGTGCATCAGGTAGGTTGAGGTGGGTCAGGATCATGAAGGGGATCTGGGCAGGCTGGTGACTTTGGGCTGGTTTTTCTCAGGGTTGCTGGCAGCTGTCAGATGTAGCTGGATCATAGTAGGGGCTTGAATTCTAGAGGAGGAGAAAATCAAAGCTGAAGATTTAATGTGGAAGAAAAAAAAAAAGAACAAAATAAACTAAAAAGATTCAGAACATACAAGAGAAAATAAAAAGATGAATCTAAGATGTGACAAAAACATTTTCCTTTTTTCTATATATCAGAAAAGTTTGACAACAAACTTGAATACTCAATCACAACTTTTTGTAATAAATATCCCTATCCATAAAATATATAACTAATTATTTTCAGCACTTTTATACAGATCTTTAAACACGGCTGGATATGAATTAGAAAAAAATCTCAAAGCAAGAGATGCTCTCAATTTTGTCACAAAGTAATTCTCATGTTTAGCTCCCATTTTTGTTGTTTTCTGTGTGCAGGATTATGTAGAAAGCAATGATGGAAAGCAAAGATTCTACCAGAGGTGGGTTGAAGTGACTGTCTTTTTATATAATTGTGGACCAAAGTTTTAATTTTTGTTTCTTTTACCATACTTTTTCAAATTTTCACTCTTGACCGCTTTGTTTCTATTTGAGGCCGAACAGAACTGACCAGCTCATATCTGAACAGGATCCTGGCTTCATGTATAAAAGCAGCAAGCGTTGTGCAAAACAAAGATAATGTTGAAACCATATTTAACATTTTAAAATTTATTTTTGTAAATGAATGTATCTACATTTGATTAGTAACCAGTGCACACAACAGGGAGATATAAGTGATCATTGGTAATATTCAAAAGTTCAGAGATGGGGGTGGAAATATTTCAGTCAAGCTTGCACAGGGAGGAATAAAGGTTGTATCTCACCTTCCTGCTTTTCATGGTTGCGGCTGATTCATTCTGTCATTTTCCTGAACAAGAGACACATTTAAATTATTACTTATTTAGACACAAAAAGGAAGAAAAGAAGGCAGAGTGGGTTAGTAGAAAATAAAAAACATACAGATTTCTGAAATGTTAGATTTGCAAAAGCTTTACAAAAGACTTCAGAATTAGACTTTTTAAACAAAAATGGAGCAGAGATTAATCATCCCTTGCAACTTTATATTCAAAAGCAATAAATGAGAAAAAGTAGGATCATTTAGAAGAAAAATGGCCTAAAGTCCTTCTTGTTATAAAGCAGAGAAATACATTATGAAAAATATCAGGTTCAGATTCTGTGTTGAGCAAATGAGCTGTTTTCACTTTCTTTCATTTCAGTGAATATCTAGTTCATGCAACACTGTATTTTTCAATTGAATAACTTAATCTGGATCTCCCTCTCCCCAGGATACGAGCTAAAAATGGCCTGTCGTATCATGCACATAAACTATGTCTAACCCAAAGCCTCTGCTGCAACTTTCCGAAAGCCTTTCAGGCAAACGGTACAGTGACTTGATGTACTTCTGGCCGGATGCATATGGATGGGTTGAAAAGACATGCAGGTACAAAACGACACGGACACGAACAGGGTGTGTGTTGCGGTGAATGTGTGTGACAGTGAACAGTTTGTTACGGGCCAGTGCAGAAACAGAAGCCACATTCAGTCAGACAAGAAGCTGACATGCAACACTGAGGATGGAGACGGCTTCTTGTACAAGACCAAACGGATGGACGATAACGGGACACATGATTTAGACGCAGCGGCTCTTACGAGTCATTTTGACCCTGGCAAGGTCTCCCCAGGGTTTTCTTCCCCTGCCGTGTTGGCCGAGGTCGGCGAGTGGGGCTCAGGTGGAGGCATGGGCATGGGCATAGGCAGGGGGATGGGTTTACTCTCGTCTTCTGGGCTTTCTGAACCCAGATCAGATGCGGGCTGGATTATGATTATTGTGTTACCTGTGGGATCGGAACAATAACACACAAATCCTGAAGTGTAAGTGAATGCTAAAAAAATGGGTAAAATTTTTTTTTAAAAAGGTAAGAAAACATGAAGTTAAAAGATACTGTAGTTCATCACAAACCAACTTCCTCAGATATGTACAATATTTAGTTAAAAAGGTGGATGCTAATGGTGTTCTTAGTAGCAGCAGGATTTATTAAAGCTGTGTCTAAATGTGTTCAAATACCAAAAGCCTGCCTATTTATGCTTAAACATGTTCTAATAAAAACCAGTGTACCTATTGCTGTTTTTCTGGCAGAATACAAGGAAATGGGGACAGCTGAAGGCTTGCACATTAATGAACTTTCGTTTTGTTCCTGTTGCCTGAATCGGTCAATTTTAGATATTTTGCCTCCACTAGTCAAGTTTAATGGCTAATCCTACACTGGTGATTAATAAAGCCCATAATAACAGAGAGTAATCTAATCAAAAACAAAAGATCTAGACTTAGTAAGTTTCTCAACTGATGATTCAGAAATAAAAGTTTTTCTCGTTTTAATTTAAAATTCTGGGTCAATTACACCTCCAAGATCGCACATTTTGACAGAGTAGACCAAGAGGGAGCACATATTATAGTAATGAAGTTTTAACTCACAGAATCAACACAAACATTTGCAACTCCCAGTTCAGTGAAGTGCCGCTGCTCAGAGGAAACTATTCTGATTGGACAAGTTATCACCTTCCTTCTCTTTGTCATTAACTTTTCTACCACCATTTAGCAGCTAAGAACATGTTAGCTGTTTAGAGGATTACTTTTGTTTTTGCTACTTAAGTAGAAATAAACTTTTTAAAAAGTCCACACATAAACAATAGCATTGTGAAACTACTGGTTAAGTTGTTAAAGCGAGCTATTCTGGTAAAAGCTGTCATGTTTGAAGACTTTGGTAAAAAAATGTAAAACTGGGGATTGGAAATGTATGAAAGCCTTCATGTGGCAAAGTTGTCTACCACTGCCGGTGCAAAACTACCAATTTTAATAAAATCAAAGTCAGTCTCTAAATTTAAACATGAATAATTTGACCCAATATAACGTGAATACTAAAGTAAATGCTGATTTAAGCAGTTATTTTTGCTTTGATGGGGCTTTTACAATCTGTGAAATAGACATAGACTTAACCTCCCCACAAGGAAATGACAATATATTCCCCGTATCAACTTTGGATTACAAAGCATGATTAGAAGAGCAGAGTCTAAACCAGAACTGTGCGGCTCACCTCCGTCCTGTTCCGCTTTGATTTGGGCCTCCAGGTCTTCAGGGTCAACGTACTGATAGCTTTCATCATCATCTGGAGGTTTGCACTTCCCACAGCAGAAACAGCAGCAGCAGCAACAGCAGCAGCAGGTGAAAACGGTACAGCACAGCACCAGACTCTGCAGGGATTAACAGCCAAACATATTTTTAGCCATATGACAGTCAACACTGACATCTAAGAGAATTTAATCTTCACATCTACAAATTGTTGAAAGTGAACAGTGAGGATTTAATTTAGTCCTTTCGGACAGATTACAGATGTAATTTTGAACAGTTCGTACGGCTTGGGATGTTCAGGAAGCGTGCACGTGTGTGCAGCATTTTACATTCGATCTAAAAAAAGAACAAGATGAGCCGTTTTGAGTTTGTTTCTGGCCGGAGATAACATGTTTTCAGAGTTTTTAGAGAGCAGGGAACACAAAAAGAAAGTACAAACAGATCATAAAATACACAAATGAATCAATCTATGGCTTAATCATTTCTGACTGTATTAACAAAACTTATCAGCTTCACAGGGGCAGCACATCAGCTGCACATCTGTTGTGTTAGATTGCATTACATAGTGCAGATGTTGCTTGTTTTAACTTTAATCCACATTTCTGGTGGGACTAGTACAGCGTGGTCAGTCTAATGCTGCTAACAGTGATCAAGCACCACCAGTGGGTCTTTTTCAGAGTTATTGCTGCTATCGCTCTAGCTCTTACTCATGCAAATGAGCACCATTTGAGACAATCCAGCAGCCTGTTTGTATTTTTCTTATTCCTTTTTTCTTCTTTACTTTAGAAAAGTTAACAAACAACTACAAATATACTTAAAGAAAAACAGAAACACAAACCTTAAACCACCATTTAGACATGAGGAAGTAATATTTGACGCTTTCCTCTCCGAACTGTTCCGATACATAAAGGCCCATGGAGCCATACTCGTCGTAAATCCTCCTCTTGTTCTCATCATTTAAAATAGAGTTGGCGTTGTTAATTTCCTTAAACTTCTCTGCTGCCTCCGGGTTGTCTGGATTCTTGTCTGGGTGGTACTTCAGTGCTAATTTTCTGGAGTCAGAGAAAGGAAACAGCGAAACAGGGAAATTATGAGCTGATGGCGACAGAATTCATTTACTTGTTACAAGACAAAAGTTCAAAAGAAAAATGTCATGTGGCAGAGAGAAAAATCTACATGTTAAAACTGAGGCTGTCAGGCTTACAAACCTCTTTATAATGCTTCGGGTTTAAGGAAACATAACTGAAAACTAGCTTTAAACTTATCATTACAGCATAAATACATTCAAAACAGAGATATCTTCTCTTTGATTAAACAAAAGAAACATCAGTCTGAAGTCAAATTTGGTTCTGAAAACATGCTAAAACCATGTTATAGCGGAGTATACAACCAATTTTCCACATGAAAATATCAATTTCAATGCATTTACAATAAAGAAAAGAAAAGAAAATGATCCTCAGCTCTATACATGCTTTAGTGTCACTTATCTGTACTTTTACACTGTAATGCCCTTTATCTGAAGAGGAATGTGTCTTTGTCTGCATTTAAGTCTTCTTTCCACATATGACCAAGTTTCCCAAGGCAATCAAAGGACATGACTCCAGGAATGTAAGACATGGATTAAAAGGACTACTTAGGGTAATAATTGCTGTATAGATGGTCATCCTACTCAGAGGCTAAGCCTTCATTAACCAGAGCGGTAATTATTGAGATTACTTAATGTGCAGACAGATTACCTGTATGCTTTCTTGATGTCTTCAGCGGACGCACCCTTCTCCAGCCCTAGTATCTTGTACACGCTCTCACCGGAGGTGGACATTTTCCTTTGGGGACGGGAGGGGTTTTGTTCAGCCATGGCTCACCTCTTAAAACAGAAAGAAAATTGCCTTGATCAAAATGATCTTTAGATTAAGAAGCATTGAAGCTTAGAGATAAGAACTTTGCAGCCCATCTGGGGCCAACCTGAAAGAGTTAATTTTTTTCCAGCTACTTGTTTGTTTACAGTCCAAGATGCAAATGAAGGCTGCCAGACTTTGTTTCAGCTCATTATTCCGTCATCTGACCAACAACTCTGTGGTTTTGGTACAATCTCAGCTCTTTAATCATTTTTGGTGAGGTCATTCATACACAACAGGCAGCTGAAACCTCTGCAACCCAACTACACACTATGGGCCTCGTTCACCAACATCCTCATATGAATCTTTTTAAATTGGTTCTTAAATTGTACTTATGTTTTTTTTTACAGACACCCTCCATCAGATTCATCAACATGTTTGTGAACTGCAAAACTGTTCGTATCATTCTTCTTAGATTGGTGAATGCCAATCTAAGGACGGAAAGGACAGGCCAGCTGGCTTTGCTTTGCATACTGTAGGTAAACGAGAATAAAAGCTCATGACACTCACGCTCGTGTGCAAACACACAGCACCTGGGACTGAGAAGGAGAAATAACAGCATAATGACAAAAATGTGAATGAAAACTAATGATAATGGTAAATATGAGCAGTAAAACCTGATTTTCCTCTTTTTAAGCAAATAATTAGTTATAAATAACCACATGATGAGCTTCAGACAAAAAAACAGCTTTATGTTCAGACTGATCATCAATTCCCCCTGAACTTGGACCCCTGGTTCCACTACAAAGAAGGTGCTGCATCAGTTCCTCCAGGTGAGTCTGATGGGGTTTTATCAACCAGGCAGCCCAGAGAAACCCTTGATTTCTTAATAAAACTTTCTAAAAACACGCTGCTGTAATGAATTTTAATGAGACATTTATGGAGTGAAGTTGTGGTTAAAGGAGCGGAGCTGGCCTGTGTGTCTATTGAACGGAAACTTGTTCTTGAATGAATTAAATGGATGACAAAAAGTTACATTTTTGCCTGAGGGAAATGATAACATTTGGATTTAATCTCAAAATCTTGCAATTTATCTTAAAACAACAAGAGTCCTCCTGAGCATTTTTATGATTTTTTCTTATAATAAATCCAAGATACAAAGATTTTCTTGAATGTCATAAATAGGACTTTTTAACAAATTTGTCCGTTGATGAATGAGACCCTGTCCTTAGCACCAAACAGAAAAATCACCATAAAATTTAACAGTGAATGAGCAAAAATGTGCCTCAGGAGTTAGTTGGAAATACTTAAAAATGACAGCAATGTTTGAGTAATATAATTAAATCATGCTCGCATTACCTGAAACCAGTTGTAAACTAGTAACAGCTTGTTTTAAAGTGATCAATCTGCAGCATTTGTTTAAGTATTTTCTCCTATTTAAACTGGGAAATGCTCCATCATGTCTTCGCTCTCTTGCACCATATTTAAGCAAAGAAATGTTAGAAGAAAAATTTCATTAGCAAATTTCAAGTCCATGTAATCTTGTTTGCAAGCTGAAAAGGCAGAGCATTTCTTTACCGACATCCTCTGTGGAGCTTTTTCCAGTAAGGTAGAATTACTGACAACAATTACACAATACAAAAAAGGATTTCTGTTAAACCATGGCTACCGTACAAACACACGCACGCACACACATGCACGACTATTACTCAGCCATACAAATAATGCCACCTGGGTCATTGACTAAAGAAGATTACATTTTGCTGATCTAACAGATTACACATTCAAGTCAACGTCAGACAGGGCTGGTGTCCTAGTCAGTCACAGCTCAGCACACATACATGACATACATACATGACATACATAAACCACACAAGGGTTTGATACGTGCACACACTGCCACATATGCCAGAGAAGTTGGACCATGGGCTAAAAAAACTACAGAGCCAAAGGGACAACAGATTTAACAGAAGTTAAAATGTTGGCTTGGAATAGTTATGCTCCAGTTTTTGTAAATCCCAACAGAAAAAAAAACAAGGAATCCTCAAAAGCAAATAAAGGACATGACTAAAAAACAACTACAGAGATATGATTTCTCTAAATGTCTATCAGGTATGGCACAGAATTAGCTTTGGATTCTTTACTTTAGATATTACAGACATGGCAGATTTGTCAAAAGGATTAAAACTCAGAGAAATGTACAACCGTTCTCACAGTGATCCCAGCTAATAACTCGTTTGAATTGGGCCTTTGTTTTAGGAGACATTGCAAAGTCACATGCTCCTTTTCTGTTTTTAAAAGAAAAAAAAAATCTCAGATACTAAGTTTTAAACATGAAATAGTTTTACATCCCCATTGGCCAGGAGTTCCCACTGTATTTAACTTAATTGTAAATATTAAAATGTTAGCTTTGTAATGCCAACACTGTAATGATGCTTTCAAAGCTCCAATCTAAAATAGTAGCTTTCATTCATTTAAAAGATAAACAGTGAGGATTTAGTGAAGACTTAAGGATAAAGGCTTTTGTTTCATGATCATATTAAAATGACTAAAATATCAGTCTTGTCAAATAATCTGCTGCACAGCTCACTGACATCACAGCACCCCACATCCTAATGTAGTATGCCCCCCAAAAACCTTCTGCTAAAACTAAACTAATACTGGTTTACATTTATTATTACCACTACTTGTACTGAATACTTTCACTGAGGATTCATCAGTAAATCCTGATTCTTATGTAAACTGATTATTTTTGTTTTGCTGTGACCGAGAAAATTTAAATTATTAACCCTAACCCATCAAAAACACAACTTCATACCTGCCATCAATCCAATTCAAAACATTCAGCATCATCATGTGGATTTAACAAGACATCAGTTTCCAATCTTTTAATCCCAATTATCATTAATATCAATAATCACGCTGCCTGTAACGTTCATTATATCATAGCTGCAGTGACTGTGCAACGCTACTGTGACCGTCGCAGATCGCTGCCAGCTGAGTCAGCAAAATGAGACTACAACTCAGCATTTCAACCAGCTTCATAAAGTCTTCTTACTGCTTTGTGAAGGCAAGACATGTCTAAGTCTGGATTGTTTTCATGACTTATTGTGACTAATTGGAACAAAAATCATCCTATATAAAATTAATAAAGCATTTTGTGTCATTTATTGAAATAATACTACTTTACTACTGTCATTTAGCAGACGCTTTTGTCCAAAGCGACTTACATTTGAGAGAACACCACAAGCAAGAAATCAAAGACTAGGATGCAATAAAGTAAAAGGAGCCATTTAAAAAGAAGTAGTGTTTCTTAGATAGTGGTGTTTCTAGTCTGCACATTTCCATGATGCATGAAAAACTTAATTCAGTAAAAGAGTCTTACCAGAGTTTTGCTCCTCTGACTGGTGCCTAAAGCGCTGTACAGTTTGTAGTATAGATTCTTATCAACAAACAGCATCAGTAACTGTGTAGCACCCCTTTATATATTATGGAGCCAGACAGGCCTCTGATAGTGATATTCAGACAAATGATGTATCTCACTAAAGTCTGAATAGAGTCACAACTTCCTCATAGAGATGTTGTGTATTAATACAACAACAAAAAACTTTACGAACTGTAACTTAAAATTTTTAAGCACAGCTTTATATCGTTCCTTTGGCTAAAACTCTGTTAGGAATTTGGCGATACACTTGTTATAATTTTCCATGAGCAACCCCCATTTAATCAGGTATAGATCCTAAATCACCACCTATTTTTTCTACTCATCTTTAAGCTGCATTTGCACCTCTAGAAATTAAAACTGAGGAATGTAACAAGGTTGCTCTAGGTTGTTTTTATCAAACGTATTTCCAGTGTAATCACCAATACATTAATGCAAGTTCAAACGCCCAATTTTCCCCCTTGCTGGAGTTGCCTTTTACTAGTTAGATGTTTTCAAAGAAAACCTTTAAAAGTATGTCTTATTAAAAAATAAAGACTGTTCAGACTTGCACTGGATCGAATGGTGTAAATTTGACCTAATAAGGTTATAGCTGCTATATATCACTGAAAAGCATCAGCATGCTCACATAACATGGTTATATATGGCTGCGATCCAGTTAATGGAAAGCATAGCATGTCTAAAGGGGGTTAAACTGCGAGCATGTTTACGAGCGAGAGCATGTATCACTTTAAAAAAAACCTGATCATATTAAATACTGATTTTACTTTTTCACTGTCCTCCGGCTTACTGATAAAAGAAACCCTGTGCACATCACCTTATCTGTTCTGCTACTAGTCCATTAACGTGCTACATCTCTTTATTCAAACGGCCTCTCTTTGAGTTATGAGCTGCTTGGTCAGTATTTGCACGCAAAGCAACCACTTCCACTTGTGTTCTTTCAGTCAGACAGACACGGTGCTTTCTAAAATTAGATTCCCATCCTGAGGGTGTCTTTCAGTGGAAGACTGCAGTGAATTCTGGTCAGGAAGCTGATGACTGACTGCCCTTCCTTTAATACTTTTGTGCTTTAAGGTCAGTTTGGCATTTAATGAGAAAAGCTTGAGTCCCTGTCTTGCACCACTGCAAGAAAAAAGCTTTATTTTTATCGTCTTTCATCTAATTAGCTAAAACCTTCTGATGGGTGAAAGAGAATATGCTTATTGCTTATACGCATTTAGCACTGCACCAGATGGTACTTCAAATAATGTTAAACAGTCAAACAAAATGTTTCATATTTTTAAAACACAAGTGGAAAAATGAAAAAAAAAAAATCTTGTCAAACAATGAATTAATATGGAGAAAGAATTAAGGGGTAAATTCCTCCATCGGCACAAAAAGCAATACATGCATGAAAAGTAACAATGTTTGCAAGCCTGGATTGCCTGGGGGATACTGCAGGTTACATAACAAAATATGTTTCTGTTTCTTTCTTTATTACTGGAGCAAGTGTAAGATTTTCCATTCACAAATATGTCTTCATTCACCGATTGGAACTCAAATACTTCAAATAAGCATCATTTTCAGCTTTTCATGTTTAAGGATTTGCCTTTTTTCTTGTCCCTTTATCTCTTTTCCTAAAGACAAAAAAAATGTAAGTAATTGCATTGATTTCAGTTATTCAATAAGCTGTCTATGAACACCCACGAAACAGAAAATTGCAATAAACCCTGCATAAAGGTGATCACAAACAAACATGTTAGCAACACCACAGGCCCAGATGGCATCCCTGCTTGAGCCAAGATAGCTGATTTAAAGTCTTCTTCCAAACATGCCCCACAAATCTAGGGGACAGATTTCAATATTTCCTCCAACAAAAACCTGTTTGACCACTGTGCAGCACGACGAGATGTGTGCACCGATCAAAACTGCCACCTTGCAGCTGACCCTGACGCGATCGATCCGATGTTACTGAGCCAAATCTATTAGGCTGATTGGCAAACTGCAGTCTTTCTGATGCAGACTTTAAAAAAAAAAAAAAAACAGGCCTGTGAGCATGCAAATGTTGCATGTTTAGGATACCAAGACGACTGATGATATGCAAATTACTCCAGTCCGTGTGCTTATCCAACGTCAGACACAATCTGTTAAGATTTTTAGTTAAAAGGACAGGACAGGAAGACAAAAAGAAAAGGGAAATGTGTTTCTCAGACCTGAAAAATGTCAGAAAGAAATGTAAAACATGTTCAAGCATTCTTAGTTAAGAAAATGTTATGCTAATTAGAGTTATCATACAATATTTTCTATACAGAAATGTGCAAAATATTTGAACCAAAACTCATTTCCATATTGTCAGTAAAAGGGAAATAGCTGCAGCTACACACTGAAATGTACAAACTTAAAAACAGAAACTAAGGCAAAATAAATGATGTACTAAAAGTACAATTTCTGATGAGGTTTCAGTCAACAGCAGATGGATCTCAATTCATCTGAGGCCCCGTCTCAGGTTTTTGCCATATACTATCCCATTATTCAAGGACATCATTTTAGATAATGCTCATCTGCTGCAGATGTTTTTTTTAAAGTCCCACACTTTTGTGCCTCACTTGCCCACCTTCCGCATATTTCTTGAGAACAAGCTGCACATTGTGCTAAAACGTCACTTTTTTTTTTTTTTGCAGTCTGACATTTTGCCATGGATGCAAATTACGAAATGTTAACAAATTGTGCATCTTTGGTGGGCAAAAAGCCAAAAAATACAATGGACTGGTCACTTGCTTGGTTATATGTTAACACCCCTAAGTGTGATAAGTGATTTAAATCTAAACTATGCATTTCCCTTAAAATGACTGGGTACAAAGACTACACCAAAAATAAGGAGTAAAAAAAAGACTTTACAAGACATACAGAAAGCCTGGAGAAATACTGCTCAAGACCACTTCAAGGGGTGTCAAGAATTCTGGTTGATTGAAAGCAACATTTTTAGAAATGAGGGGTTGCTTAAGACTTCTAAACCATAACAGCAGTCTTATAGTCACACACACAAAGTTTGTCAAAATTAGCTAGTTAATTGTGTAAAGTCATTTACAAATCTTGTTAACAAAAAGATGACTATGATAATCAACTACATCCAACTGCATTGCAGGGCCAGCTTATCAAAATAACAGCAAAAAGTCTCAATTATATTGCTTTTTTCAAGTCATTGTACATTTCCAATATAGAAAGCATAGGCACAAAAACAGCCTGTTCCATTTTTTAGATCCATTTTTAAAAGTACTTAAATCATCTTCAGTAAGCTATTTATAGCTAAAAATAAAACATCTGACATCTAATTTTCATAACGCAAAGCTTTTTAACAGCTCAAGTTACGGATGAAAAAAACTGGAGGAAAAAAAAATTAAGTGAGGTCTGCAAGCAACATCTCCCATTAAATTCTCATTCAGATACAAGTACAATTTCATCTGCAACACTGCTGCTCCAAAAATAAGCATCTTTATTGTTAAAAATAACTCTGAAAAGGGGTGTGACATGCCAACAGTGTGATCGTAACATCAGGTGCCAAGCAAAACTACCATGCAAGACAATTAAGCTCCTTAATACGAAAATCCAATGGATTCACAATGAATACAATATAGAAAATTACAAGCATTACCTCATGGTCCTGCAATATTATACCAGCAAGGACCAGAACACAACCACTACACAACAAACATCAGGTTGACAGGCGTGGGTGTTGTTTAAGGACTCACTGCATGTCTGAGCATACAGTGAGAGCTTAAAAACACATTGGAAAGAATCACTATAAAACTACCACTTGCTTACGCAGCAGATGATTGAGGAGTTCTAAATGTGAGATTTTATAACTGTGCAACATAAAGTTAAGCAGTGCTTCTGTTAATCAGCATCACATTGCTGATGGGAGGATGAGACGCAGCGCTTTTTAAACAGCAATACAAGTAAACATTGTCTTGTGGGTAGAGGACAACAGATCAGCACTCAGTGGTTACAAAGACACAGAATGCTTTGAAAGCAAACACTTTTGGGATTTTATGAACTTACTAAAAGCACAAAGAAAAGAAAATTGCTGAAGTCTGCTTGGGGAAAAACCCTGACTTCTTTAGGAGTTGTCTTTATTTGTATTTATTCAGTTTATTTAAAAGGGGAACATTGCAAATTAAATCAATGTATCTGTTCAATTTAAGATGTAAATGCAACAGTTAAAAAAAGCTAATTTTAATCTGCAGTCCCTTGGTAGGTCAAAATGTAAAACACTTTCAGTAAGTTATCCATTTCTCACAATGTGACAGGGATCTATATGCGAGGCATGATTTTGACCTTTTCCAGGAGTTCCCAAATCCAGTCTTCTTTTAGATGCATCCCTTCTCCAACACACCTGAATCAGATGAACGGTTCGTTACCAGGCCTCTGCAGAGCCGAATGACATGCAGAAGAGCAAATTCAGCCATTTCATTTGGCTGTAGTGGAGAAGAGATGCATCTAAAAGTTTCAGGATAGTAGATCTCTGGGGCTGGACTTGGGCACCCCTGAGAGCTTTAACATCTACTCAAAAAGAGTTTCAGAGTTGCCCCGTTTGCTTGAGACCAACAAGTAAAACAGCAGGACAAGTGGGAATAAAGATCATGGCAGAGGTTCTTAAATACAGTCAGATGTGTCTAAAATTTGCCAAAATTCAATTGAAAAAATTGAATTTTGGATCCATGTAAGCAATTGATTGGAGCAGAGGGGTCCAAAATAAACAACCAGATTTGGAAGTAGCCTCACCTTTCAAGGCCAAGGTCACAAGTGGGATAAAGAATCCATTATGACTGACACTGAATTTCAGTGGTACAACAAATCAAATTAAATCACATTAAATCCATGGCTCCCATTGTGGATATTTGCCTGTTTGCTAATCCCACCCTGAATAACCACTATGGCTCTAATACTGCATTAATATACTAAATGGTCAAGTGGTTGCATTCAAGTTCAGTGCAGTGCATTGTTAGGACTAGGTTCAACCATTTTTTATTTATGTATTAATATACCACTTAAGCTGGCTATAGATAACTTATTTTTCCAAGAATACATCTAAAGACAACTTGGATTCTGGATTTTGTATTACTGGCTTTGAACATCAGCAAATTATTTTAAAAGAATGTATAAATATGAACCATCCAAGATATTGATTTATCTTTTACTCAACAGTTTTAAATAAAGTTTATATCAAAGAGAGAAGAAAATATGTTATCTAAAGGGCCAAAAAACTATTTTAACCAACACAAGTTAGGACAACTCTATTTTGCTGCACTTCTGATCTCTGTTGGGTCTTCCCTGTTTCAATTGACATTGACAATAGCCAACATTGCCCCTGAAAAGAAAAAATAATCCTCTTAATAAGAGCCATCACACATTTTTCTGTGTCCAAGACCAACATTGTGATTTCCAGACTGTTCACAACCTTTAAGAACAGCAGCAGACGTGTTCTTTCTTTAAACAGCAAATCTTTTCACTATCTAATTATTAATTATTTTGGATTGACTTATAATAGTCCAGAGAGAAGGCACAGTCATTTAGAGTCATGGGGATGGCATCCAAACAGGCCTTTATGTCTCAAAGGAAAGTAAGAAGGTATATTTATCAGCCACCTCTGGATTATGTAGTGTTCTTTAGCTTTTGTGGGATGTTATGTTTGAAGATAATACAAAGTGTCTGGCACTAAAAGGATGTGCACACAGTCCATGCACAATTCCACAACAACACAAAATTCCACAATGTCTGAAATCCCAGTGACAAACATTTTATTTGACAGCAAAATATAAACTGACATTCAAGCGAAGGGCTACAAATTTAGCCGTCATGACCTTGAAGCACTGCAGGGCTCGGCATTTAAAAAAATTTGCAAGGTGTAAAGCAAACATTCAACAACGTCCGTTTCTGGAGCAGCTGCAAAACTTTAATTTTAATTTAATTTTTTTGTAGTTTCTTAATTTTTGTGTATGTGTAGAGGATCATTTATGGATGAATACTAATCCAAGCAACAAAAAATACAGGAATGAGCAGAATGCACAAGCTACCCTTCATTTTTGTTTACCCCTCAGGGATAACAAAAATTAAAATACAGAATTGCACAAGCATATATGCAAGTACTTTATATAAAAAGGGCAAAAGGAGAATTTGTACAATTCTAACAAGCTTGGAAAAAAACAAGTTTGTTCAGCTACATTTTCCTTCAACACAGCAGCCGGGATTCTTAGACAAGCCTTCTTGGGATTTATTTAAGTAGTCTTCAGGAATAGTCTTCCAGGCTTCATCGAGGCTTTCTAAAGCTCTTCTGTGAGTTTTAGCTGCTTTTTGTTCTGCTCTCTGTCTAGGGGATCCCACACTGCCTGAACATTGTTAAAGTTTGCAATTTGGGGAAGATTCGTTCCTCCATCACGCCTGTTGCCAGTGATTTCTAGTGCAGTTCTTGTGATGTTTGGCATACCTCAGGCTTTTCTCCACGTTTCCCTAAATGAATGAGTCCCTGACAGCTTAGGATGCATCTCTTGGTCCAGATGCATCTCTTAAGGCTGTGTCAGATCTTTAAAGGGTTGTTCCACCTTTTCATCAAGGGCATCATTCAGTATATGACTTTTTTGTTGTAAATAGGTTAATTTATTTATTTTGTTTGTGCTACACTTGTACAGTTCCCTCCTATTTCTCCAGGACACATTAAGTCCACGAAGCCCATAAAGATTGCCAACTGTGTAGCCACAATGATTAACAGATTAGAGTGAAGTGACTTGACACATTTCTCTTACATTAAATCGGGTACCAGTACTGGACTGGACCAAAAAGTGAGAAACAATGGAGCAAAAGGTTATAAGAAAAATTTGAAAGGACTCAGAAAACCTGGAGAAAGCCTGAAGCCTGAATATTTATTTTTTTATTTTTTTTTTAAATGTAGCGGGGTGGTTCAAGAGGGTTTGTACAGTACTGTAAACCATATGATTTCCCAAATGCCTCAACAATGCAACTTAAAATGACATTGTACAATTCCAGGTTTTATGCAACAGCAGGAATGCCGATTACAAAAAGTAGAGCTCAAAATAATTACTAATTGCCTGTCTGGCACAGATTAAAAGGTTAACCTAAGGGCATGATCAAGTTTTTTAGTTCAGGCTTAAATTATGATTTACTAAATGCAACAGTGTAATCTGATATTGTTCTCAGGGGTGACTGTGTGAACTGTAATCTCACAGTCTTTATCTCTATGTTGGCTAACAACTGCACAGATAGGTGACATAGATGCAATACCAAAACACACTGTGTTCTGGCACATTAAACCGGGAGATGGTGTTTTGGAATAAAGACAATCAAGGAAGTATTGCCGCGTGATTGTCGTCTGTTTGTCCTTGCGGAGCTCTAATCCTCCTCTAATCCCCCGCACAGGGAGAACAACTTTCTATTTAACATCCAGCCATTCATAAATGTACCAGGATCGTTTTAACAATTTCTATTGATAATTTTTAACCATTTTCCATGTTTTGGCCATTCTCTTTCAGCCAAAGAAACCGTGATGCAGACTGCAGCATCAAACGGTATGCCAGTCCAACTTTAAAAGAGCAATCTTTCAACGACAATAAACGTTATCTAAAAAAAATTGCATTAATAAATATACTGAAATGTCAACTTGCACAGATGG
Organism: Craterocephalus amniculus; assembly: GCA_036024015.1. Taxonomy (NCBI): domain Eukaryota; kingdom Metazoa; phylum Chordata; class Actinopteri; order Atheriniformes; family Atherinidae; genus Craterocephalus; species Craterocephalus amniculus. The sequence continues at coordinate 31,071 of JAVQJG010152116.1, forward strand.
CTCGTTAGGTTAAGCAACAGCTGTAAGCAGTCGCCGTCGTATTGTAAAAAAAACAAAAAACAGTCGATATAGGCTCTCTTCCCTTTTCCCCCCAGTTTATATTTAAATCAAAATAGAAAGGCGTAAAATATACGTTTGAAAGAAGTTTAAAGCCGTTTTAAAACGTCAGATGGTAGGTTAAGCGCATAAATCACATTTAACTTACTCCTTTTTCAGAAATCGTCATTAAGTTAGCGATCGTTTAGTGTTGCCTGCCACCGCCCATGAAATTTCATGCCAAGGAAAATATACTTAAATACCATTTTGACATAACCCTGAAACAACTATAATTTGATCAAAATGTTAAATAATTTTTTTAAAACCATGTGAGGTAATATATCATTATTCCTGTCTTGCCTTTGCTGTAGCAAATGTTAGCTAACCTCATGCTAGCTTATTTAGTACAACCGAGATTTCTTACCTTGTGTAAACTGAACACCGTGTATCTCGTTGTGAGGTTAGCTGGATCATAGAGGCATCCGGTTAAATGCGTTAACTCTGAGTTAACGGGACAGAAACACGGTACCGTTAGCCGGTAGCAGAGAAGTGACAGCCCGCTGTGTTCGCTCCTTCGCGTGTGGCTCCTCCTTCCAGGAAATAAGAACTGTGCGGGAATGCTGCTTTCAAGGTTTTGGCCGAAATCCACCACTACAAAATAAAAGAAATAAAAAATAAAACAAGTAAGGATTTATTACTCACGAAAATGTATAGTAGTGATTACGCAATAGACTCCCGTGTGCAAATCCAGGCAAACAATGAGCTTTTGGCGACTG
>JAVQJG010152121.1:0-15202 GCA_036024015.1 Craterocephalus amniculus
TCTTCTCTTTTTCCTTTCCCTTCCTCCTCTGTTCTGCTTTCCCATTCCCTCCCTCTTCCAACCATCCACCCTCATGGATCAAACTCTTTATCTGGCCTAAGCCATAGCCTGCAGGCAAGCAGGCAGTCTCTACAGAGGCTACAGCAGAAGACCAACAGCTTCAAACAACATTATAGGGCTGGCATGAGGCATGTCTCACACTGATAGATGAAAACCCTGGCCCCTCAGACACTGTCTGTTTATGGACACGATGAAAATACAAGCAGGGCAGTCCCTGTGTTTCAAACCCCACTGCTCCTCACTTAAATATTGCTGTAACACCTCCTGGGATGTTAGACAGGCTGTAAGTTTTCTACGACGTCGGCAACAGCTCACATTTGGGTGTGATCGGTGCAAAACAGAACTGTTTCTGGAAAGAAGACGGATTTTCTTTGGCAGCTGTCCTGTTGTGGAATGCTTCCAGATTAAATCTGCTTTAGAGGAATCATGAAGTTATTTACTAATAATAGCAGCAGCCATTAAAGAGCAAAAAAACAATGTGTATCAATTTCTTTGGCTATTTTATGACTTTTTACCATATTTACCATCTAAACATCATTTGTTCCTTGATTTATACCAGTGCGCTTTTTTAGGATGCATATGTGTTTGCAGGTGCACTAACTGCCTTTAGCTTGAAGGAATCCTGAGACTACAGTATGTTCAATGACACTTCCTTAGAAGTCTGCACCATGCCTTTTTGCTGATTCCATCAGCATCACTTTGAAGTTGACAAGCTCTGTGTTAGGTGGGAATTTTAATGGAACAGAAAAACAATGTAGGTGTTGTTCCAGGGCTGCCAGACCAATGTGAAATTACCCGTGGACTAATGCATGATCAGACCAGAGGCACTTGTGTTTAAGTAGATGCAGCCTGTAGGCTGTAGCTATGGAGACAGCAGCTGTAACCCTCTGTTTCAAGACTGCAAGTGGCCAAGGATATACAATTAGGCAAATTTCATAAGTATTCGTATCCCAGCTAGCTTTGAAATTTTCACATGGGATTAAAGCACTTCATATATCCCCCTAATTGAGAGAAACTATAACACTCATTCCTGGAAGGAGATGATAGTTAAGAAGGAAACAGCCCTGGAAGAGATGGAAAAATTCAAGCTTTGGTGAAATAAAGCAAGAGAGGCAGTGCAACACTTATTGAGTGTGTCCAACTGAGTGCTAGCCTAGTTTGCTGGTAGACAGAGAGAAATGTTTGCAACCGAGGGGGCTCTGCACAGTCCACGGGTCTGTGGAGATTTGCTTACAGTGAAGAGATGGTGGAGGTAAGATGGCTCAGAGGATTCAAGCTCCGCTGAACGCAGGCTTATGTCTAATAATCAGCAGGGAGGGACTCAGCATGGCCCTTCGGATAAGGAGACAGGGAGAATTCGATAGAGAGTGAGAAAAACAGAGCAGAGGAAGAGATTGAATGCGAGGAAAAAAGATGGAGTAGTTGTGGGTGAGAGAAAAAAAAAGGAAAAATACATATCCCTGTGGCCACGTTATTTCTCTCTTGCGATGGCTTTTATGTGCATGGGAAGAATTTTGAAAAGATACTGCTGCTTTACATTTTTTCCCCTGTTAGCTATTAAAGTAATATGGAAAATTGTTAGGAAAATGAACAAGTCATAAAATGAAACTTGGTCAATCCAAACTTTCAAGGTGATCTTATGGCCGTTGCTTTAATGTTGATGTGTCTCTGCGGTGGCTTTGTACAATGAATTTTACAGTCACATATACAGCAAAGCCAGACTGATAAAAACCCATCCCTGATGCTTCAGTGAATTTTGCCAGCTGTTCTACATTATAAAGAACAATCATTTATGGTGCTAACTGCCACCATTGCTAACAGAACATCCTTGTCCGTTCGTAAAGATTGAAACTTGAAGTGAGCCCATGCAGTTGCTGCCACATCATGTAGCTCACTCCCAAGAGATGTGATGCAACATTGCTGGCTAATTACTATCAGCAGTTAATCCATACTGCTGTTCTAAATACATTTTAAAAAGCCCTACGCATGTTCGTCTTTGCTTATAGTTGTATAAATGTGCGTGACTCTTTAACCAATGTAGTGGTTTTCCCATCCCCAAGGTCAAGCTTTTTTTTCCCTATAAACTGTGAATTATTTCCACAAGCCAAACCGCCAATCCAGCCCCTCAACCACATGCCCATTTAGCGTGTGTCTAGTGAGGGGGCAGCGCGGTCGAGGTCAGCAAACCACAGCGCAGAGGCGGCTGCAGGACAAGGCAGCAGCATTTAAGCAGGGGCCCAATGAGTGATTACCTTGGAGCTCTAGTCATAATTCAGTGTGACCTCAATCTGCCTGCAACGCTGCGGTTTGATGGATCTGCTCACAGTTCGGGTGTCGGGTTCTCACATGTCAAACACAGACAGATAACGATAGGGCTATCTGTTGCTTTTACCAAATAATATACGCCGGATATGAATGTGACACACATGTTGATGGTTTTCGTGTTGAGCCTTCTCTGTTTAATTTATCTAGATATTGAGTGAAGAATCATTCTCAACATAGATGTCAGAGTTAAACTATAAGGTGTCAGAAATAGTTAACCTCCATCATGGTGATGCCCGTCGTCTGTCGGTCTATTCATCATCTCTGTGACTTATCAATCAAAGTTGGCTGGGATATGTGTGCACACGCGTGCACTCACAGACACATACACATCCCAGTGTGGATAATTAGTGGATTCCCTCAGTGGGTGATAAAGCCTGTGCTCCTCTTTCCTTTCTCTCTGACCTTCCCCAGTGAGCTTCCTTTCGCAGTGGGGCTCATCACATGCAGCACTAATACATATTTATTGGTCCCCTGACAGCTCATGTGTGCTGGATTTATATGTTTCTCAACAAACAATAGTAAAACCTCAGTCACTCTTCTGCTCTTTCATCAGCCAAAGCAGAGATAAATCCAGTGGTGTCAACCCAGCTGCATCCTCCTCATCAGCTGGCCGTCTGTTGGTTTGGATGCAGGTGAACATACAACCAGGCCATTTTGTTACATTGAAGCAGCTCTCTGCAATTATAAAAAACAGATTTGACGTGCATACGTCTGTCAAATTGACTCCGCAATCACAGAAACGTCTCTGCTGGAAGCCGTTTTCCTGCAGCAACTTTGGATCAAAGACGTTCCGAAAGTGGCTGTGACATCCCTGGCGGGCATTTGGATTCAGGACAGGCTCCCTGTGCCATCGCTGCCTCTGTTTGCATGCTGAAATCTGAGTTGGGACGTGAAAAGAGGCAATACCACTAAAGAGCATTGGGAGGAGAGGGGGAGGAGAGAAGAGGAAGAGAGGGGAGGGATGGCAGGATTAAGCCCCAGCCCTCCCTCTCTGCCTCCGAGCGGCCATCTTTCATCTTGCTTCGGCCTCTTTAATGCTTTCAAGTGGGTGAAACTCTCGACATCTGCTTCCGCTCCCTGGGACATGGCCCAGGCTGCTATCCTGCTGAGATGCACTTCCACAGGACAGCTCAAAGGGCAGCGTAGAGGCAGGGTCACTGAAAAAGCCTGATGGTCTCATCCATGAAGAAAGAAGCACATGATGCAGAAATGAAATTATATCTTGCCCTGAGGATAAATCAAAATGTGTAGAAATCCATCCGAAGCCGTGTTAACATCCAAAGAGCATTGTTCAAAATCATAGAAAAAAAAACTCATGACAGAAATATCTGTTTTCTCACTCAAACTCATTAATTATACTTCCTACTAGAGAACAAATAAATGTAAATAGCTCTGTAAATAAACACTTTGTCTTCGCCAAGAAGAAATAAGCCCCCTGCCGCCTCTGATTAAGATTACCAAGTGATATATTTGGCAGGTAAGTCAGCTGTTTACCTCATAAACGCAAAGATCTCAACACAGCCACCCACACTGACGCAATATCACTAACTGAGTCTCCACGCCTGTATGTTTGTATGCCAGCTTCGTCGTTGCAATGTTGGTTCATTTCATTATATTTTTTTTCATCTTTATGGTGGCATTTTTGTGGCTTTTTCATCTACCAGGGGTTTAAGTATTATGAGTTCAGTGGTATTCCTCGACTCTGGCTGTAATAGTGCCACAAGTAATAAAGCAGCATGGTCAAATGGTCAAAGCTTTGCCTCAGATTTTTTTTTCTGAGATCAGTAAAATAGAACTTGTTCATTTGAAAAAGCATATCAGAAGAACAGATGAGTGGAGACAGGGAAAGCCAGGCGCTGGCAGCGATGGGAGGAGGGCTACCCGCGACAGAAAGGATGTCATGCCCCTTTCACTTTCTTGTCTGTAAGGAGAAATTTTTCAAAGGATACACAATTTAATTATTTCTAATAGAATCATGTTTGTTATTCTGCATGTGGACCTTGTGAAAATTAATTTTAGAGATCTTTTAATACTGCACTACAACTAAAATGTGATTTTATTCACTGGTTCACCCCATTATATTGTGGATTTGTGTGTCATGGTTTTCGAACCCCACTCCCTTTTAAGTCCACTCACGCACAAACAACAAATCAATATGTAGTATCACAAAAGCCATGTTCCTCTGATTCTTAGATCTGATAAGATAGATATCTATTTCTATGTGATATACCAGCAGTAGACCATAGTCTTCTGTTCAGTCTGGCCTTTTGTAAGCCACCACGCACTATCATGTTGCTAGATGAAACTGTGCGGCTCAGTTCCTTCTGTAAATGTAAGGAGTAGGAGTCTAATATTATTTATAGCAATCCACCCCCTAACTGCTGTAGAATTTTGTGATCTTTCAGGTGAAAAATGACTTTTAACTTATGTAAGGCATAACTGATGCAGAGGCACTGTGTCTATAATTGCAATGTTAGAGGTTCATCCAATCTAAGCCACCTTGAAAAGTGCATTATTACCATGAGGGAAGGCTTAAATCAAACTGTGGTGCATTTCATACAAGAGGAGGACTTAATATATTTCCTGGCATAGATTGGTTTCTCAGTTTTGATGCATTGCTCTGTTTGTTATAAAGCGTACTGACCCAAAGTGGCAGCATCTGCTCCTAAAATATACAATATTATTTCCAGCCGAGCATATAGCCAAGGATGGAGGAGGAGAGGATGAAAAAGCAGCGCTGAATCCTCCCTCTGTCTGGGAGCTGTCTGTGAGACCAGGCCATCTGCACATTCATTATCACAGCAATGATTCCATTATTGTTCTGTGTGGCAAGAAGGACTTGTTCTGTCTGGCCTTTGTTATTCTTATCTCCTGTGTAGCTGACAGCCCACTTTTGATCATGGCAGCAACAAAATTAACGACTATCATGTAATATAGTGTATAACTGAATTATCGTCCTTAATAGTGACACATTAAACATCATCCTTTCTTTTCTCTCTGTGTCCTCGTGCAGGTCTGTTTCACCGAGCCATCATTCAGAGCGGTTCAGCCCTCTCCAGCTGGGCCGTGAACTACCAGCCGGTCAAATATACACGTCTCCTGGCGGAGAAGGTGGGCTGTAATGTCCTGGACACGTCAGACATGGTGGACTGTCTGAGGAAGAAGAACTCCAGGGAGCTGGTGGAGCAGGACATTCAGCCTGCGAGGTACCATGTGGCCTTTGGACCTGTAATTGATGGCGATGTTATTCCCGATGACCCTGAGATTCTAATGGAGCAGGGCGAGTTCCTGAACTATGATATCATGCTGGGGGTCAACCAGGGCGAGGGGCTGCGTTTTGTGGAGAACGTGGTGGATTCAGAGGACGGCGTGTCTGGGAACGATTTTGATTTCTCTGTGTCTGATTTTGTGGACAGTCTGTACGGGTACCCAGAAGGTAAGGACACGCTGAGGGAGACCATTAAGTTTATGTACACAGACTGGGCGGACAGGGACAATCCAGAGACCAGGCGGAAAACACTGGTGGCTCTCTTTACCGACCATCAGTGGGTGGAGCCGTCAGTGGTGACCGCTGACCTCCACGCTCGCTATGGCTCGCCCACCTATTTTTACGCCTTTTATCACCACTGCCAGAGCATGATGAAGCCCGGTTGGTCAGATGCCGCCCATGGCGATGAGGTGCCCTATGTCTTTGGAATTCCTATGATTGGTCCCACTGATCTTTTCCCCTGCAACTTCTCCAAGAACGATGTCATGCTCAGTGCTGTGGTCATGACCTACTGGACCAACTTTGCAAAGACTGGGTGAGTATTAACATCAGGATTCCTAATGAGCAACGGCTACCATGGTTTGATATTGATGCATTTTCTTCTTTTTTTAAAGGGTTTGAAACGTATTGCTAGGCACCTAAATAATCAATGTGCTGTTGATATTTGTTTAAGCAAAACAATGTTTGCATTTATAGGCTGCAAATCTTTGTTGATTAATCCCATTTAAATTAAAATGGGACAAAACTTTGCAATCTGAATCATGTTAAATTAGCTGCAATATGATAACAAAGGACAAGTTGCACAGCAAAGACTTCCTCTCCAGAAGTGACAAGCTGACATTGTTTCTATAAGTGTCTGACAACAGTATGGAAAGGATCTCTAAAGGAGGTGTTGCACTCTGAAATCTCAGGGGAGCAAAAATATTGCTTAACAACAGAAGTCTATACATGAGTGAGAAGTAGCTGGCATGGGAAGAGTGAAATAACGCTACGAGTACATGCTGTTAAGCACAGCTTTCTAAAAGCAAACAGTGGTTCATTTTTACACTTTTTTCCAAAGAGTGGCAACACAACGTCTCATTTTTGCAAAGCTTTCACAGACTTCCTTTGGGAGACTAGAACATGCTAATGTTTTTTAGAGCTATTCACAAAAAATGTAAATACTCATGCATATGAGCAAGATGGCTGACAATCAAACAGGAAAAGAAAATTCTATACTAAAGAACCTTTTTCCAGTGAGAAATGCTGCTGTAAGAGTAGACAGACTTGTCTGAGTGGAGGTAATTTTATTCACCAAAGTTCACTCACCTCTGAATGTTGCTCCGCTCTCTTCTTGTCCTCTCTATAATTTATAGTAGCTCTTATTCTGTATTCCCCAGCTCAAATAAATGTGGGTGTCCATCAAATCCCAGTGTCCCATCCAAATAGTGAATATTTTGCCTTGACATGTGAAATTGAATTAATTCTAACAGTTCTTTCATATCCCAACTAAAATCCCTGAAATAAATGGTCGGGTGTGATTAGAATCGCTTCTTTCAGAATGATGTTTTTTAACACACCCACAAATTGTGTAGGCAGCTGAGGAAGATGGAGCGTAAACCAAAAGATTTTTTTCTTTTCAGGAGCACCTGTCTATAATAATGTCATAATAATTATCTGACATTGTCAGCTGCAAAGCACCTTAACTATTTAATTCCTCTATAGTAACAGAAGAGTTTATTGGTCACAAAGGTGATCTTGCTCTGTGTGGGTTCACTTTTAAAGCTTGAGTACAAGTCTTTGAATTATAGCCAGAATGGAAAATAGTGTCAATGGTCAAATGAGATCAATGAATGGCAAAAATAATCCCTGTGCAGCAGTGGTACATCAGTTTATCAAGATAAGAGTGAGTTTGACATTATGTATGCATGGAACATAATGCACCATCACCTTTGCATTTGTTGAGAAATACACAAGTGTAATCTTATACTTGAGGTGTCATTCTCTAGAGTCAATAATTGACTTGTTTTAACCAATAGACTGTTAGCTTGACTGGAAGCCAGCTGAATGACATATTCTGGCTGCAGTGATGGTTATACACATTGGAGAAGCTTCATTTTCTGTCTACACACTTAGCTCACCATTTAAAGGACCTAAAGTTGTCAAATATACACTGTACATTACACAATACATTACCGACAGCACAATTGTGCAACGGTAAAGAAACTCAACATCATTAAAGGCTTCACATGTTCATTTAACATCAAAATACAGAAAAGACGTAACATTAAACAACTTTGTCTCTAATCCCTGTTGAGATCCAAGAAGTTTTTTGTGTTGCTTTTTTAACAATATACAGTAAATATTTTTTTTCACCAGATTGCCAGTTGCACTAGGAAATTAGTAGAACCAGTGATTGCACAATTGCAAACTTGCTAAGTTAATAGAAAGTCAGGGAGGAATCCCACCTTGGTCCTGTGAAACACTCCACACAGCAGGAAAGAGGCAGAAGCTCTAAAATAGATAGTTAGGGACAGAAAAGGCATTTTTCAGGCTTTTTTTGGCAGAGGTGTATTTTTCCCTAGACGTCTTGGGTTTGGCCTGAAGACCTGAGACATATTGAATCTGAGCAAGATTGAATGTCCCTGCGGATTGTGTAGTGGGCTTTTTTGTGTTTGGATAAATGTTTGGGTTTAGTATGTGTGCATGGCTGCCTGCCTCTCTATATATTTAGGTCTGTATGGTATCTGTGTGTTTGTGTGTGTGTTTGGCTGAAAATTCTATCTTTGCTCTATTATACAAGAGCCCAAAAGACACAAAGACTTATCAGGGAGGCATATCAAACTCTTGCCCTCGGTGGTATCGATTTCTTCAGCCGGGGCCCAGTCGATCACTCGTGCCCTGGGTGATTCGCTCCCCATGCTCAATTTCACCCCCACCCATCATGGAGGCAGGCCATTTTGTGCGACTACTAGTAATCATTTCTAACAACTTAAATTTAATTTGACGATCCCTGTTACCAGAGAGGTATTGATCTCATCCTGAATGTGATGCTGACTGAAATCTTGCTCTGTTTTTATCTGTCTCTATATCATCTGCTGTCCAATCAGATTGCATTTCTATCCAGTCATCTGGCTGCAAGAACCTTGAACTGCTAATGGCAGACATGTGTAGATGGACCGATTTTTTTTGCACCATAAATGATTTTTTGCTCCTCAAGGAAGCACTGAGGTCCATCAGTGATACGGAGATTAAACAACTGCTTCCTTCGCCTGGCAGCCATCTTTTGTCAACACATACAGTTTTGCATGCACAGACTGAATTCCCTACTTTTTCTTAAGTTATATTATTTGGTTTTGCATGAAGACATTGTGATTACTTTTAGTTTAAAAGTGTTAAGCCTTAAGGTAACAATGCATGCTTCTCATTTACTTAATCATTCTTAGATATTGTTGTGTCAGCTAAATTAATTTTGATGATGGCTTATCTGCCATTCCTACAGTCTCTTTCATAGAACACAAAACCATGGGCAGTAACCTCAGCAGTAACCTTAGCAAGAAGCAAAAGTAAAAGCAGCACATTTATTTTTACTGCCTCTGACCCTCTGTCGATTTTGTGGATTTTGATGCCAGTGATTGATTCGGATTAGACGCAGAACAGCAGGGAAATAAGTTGATTCCACATCTGTGCTTGCTTTTACTGGACGCATCTTTTATATGGTTTGTAGCCTTACCGTGAGTCCTGACAAAGGGATTACCGGCGAACCACAATTAGGCACTCAGATGGTAAAGAGGTTGGGATTAGATGCCAGCATAATGAAAAAAAAACACTTGTCCTGCTCCACAGGGTAATTTTTCCCCATGCGATGAAAAGGGGTATACCATCAGCTGTTTTGTGGGGGTAGGGGCTGTGAGATATTTCCCATATATTTTGAAGTTCATTCCCTACATTTAGACTGTAGGAGGAGGAAATAGATCTTGCTTCCAACACTACCCAACCCAATACTTACTTTTAATTAAGACCCAGCCGAATTGCCTTTGCCTTCTTGGTCTGTCCAAAAGCCATATTGCCTATATCTATAAAGCAGCTCTTGCTCCCCTTCCAGGTGTTGGTAATGAACTGACCCAGATTGCACTTCCTGCCCGTCTCTAAATCGGCTGTAGAAACATGTGTGACACGATGTTGAGACACTTGGGCTGCATGTCAACAGTGTGTATCATAGCAGCATCCCCCCAAAGCTCTTCCTGTTCCTGGCTCTCATGTGTCATTTTTACAGGGCAAATCCCTTCTCCTTGCCCCCCACCCCACCCCCTTCGGTATCACTGAAGCATAAACACATACAGAGAGTGCACACAAATCTTCTTACACTGTGCATGTGTACATTTCTACTATGAGGGCATTCTTCCCTTAGAGTTAGGGATACAGCAGATGATGGGGATTTACTCAGCTGTGTGTGATTGTTTTTTTTCTACTGTTATATTTGTTTCACTTTAGACAAACACGATAGGGCTGTACTGTAGTGTGACAATAGCATCTCTAAAAGTTTTGCCACAAGTCTGCCTGCTCAAACTTGTCTTTCTCTGACAAAAAAAGCAAGCACTCTAATGCAACAGCACAAAAACATTAGCTGTGCAACTCAGAAAGGACAGAAAAAAGAAAAACCCAAAACCCATCAGGCATTATGCATCGTTAGTGCTATAAATGTTGCCCATCTCAGACTTATTAATGTTTTTATTTTTGGTCTGCTGGTGCTAATTTCCCCTGCTGTCCATGTGAGCTGTGCCACATACTGTGCAAGTCCATGCAAGATAGTTACAGAGCAGAGAGCTGTCATGTTTTCAAACCCCCCCACCCGGCCACCCCCTTCTTTGGTATCTTTCACTGCTCCTCCATTCTTCTGTGTCTCATTATCCCACACAAGAAAAATACCGATGTATTACACTGACAACATGAGCTTAAATATGCAGCATTGATTGGTTTAGCAACAATGACTGCCGAGCCAACAAAAGTAACAGCAGTGTGTCCACAGAGCAATTTAACTGCCTACACTATGATTCACAACACTTCTAGTTGACTCTCCTTTTGTTTTCCTCCCACTTGTCAGTCGAACATCCTTTCTTCATAGGACTAAGAACACTTAAGCATCGACTGTTTCTTCCGTCTGACCTAATTCACGCACAGTCTCAGTTGTTTTTTCCCCCCTTTGCTCTAGTAGTTACATCACACGTTACTGACCTCCTCCCTGTCCTTTCTCCAGATTATTCTCCAGTCTCTTTAGGCGTTCATTAGAGGCAACTCAACCTGTACCAACAGTATATATGAATGCTTTTGCACTGTGGAATGGCACAGCCCCCAGCAGCCACTCCATTAAATAGGCACTCACTTGATAGGAGATTTGTAGCCAATATCCTGATTTGCATTAGACTAGGTAAGGAAGTGGTGTGGCTTGTTAAGGGGCTGGCATGCCATTGATCGGTGTCCATGCTGTGCACTGAATGTAATGAGAGAATGGCGGTAGTGGAGGAGAAGAGCAGGAAGTAAATCTGCATGCATTGGTCTCAGTTGTAAGATTGCACTTGAAGATAGAAGTGAAAAGAAAATGGTTTTTTTCTTAATGTGTCATTTAGATATAGAGACAATGAAATTGGTTGGAAGAGGAAGAAAGTGCATGCAAGTGAGGTGTTTTCTTTGCTGCATGCCACTCATCTAATCAAACAAATCAATAGGGTACATAATAAGGAGTGGTCTAAGAGCTGTGTCCTCTAACACTTTCTCACACCCCAAAGTCACAGCACCTTGCTTTGCATCACTTAGCCTGCTGAACCGAAGGCTGCCATTAAATATGAACCACGCATCACTCAGCCTTGTGTCCCAGTGTGTAACCACATGAAGGGTAAAGGAGCACAGCCCGATGATTTGCCTGCTCAGTGCAGAATTTGCTGCTGCACCCTGCTCCAAGAGAAAGCCTACGATCAGGATTAGATGGAGTGTATTTCTTTTAAATGGACACAGACTGCAGGAAAAAAGTGCTCCGTTGTGCTAATGTTGGAGCGCAAATTAGAATTAGCTCCTTACTTTGTGTTACCTGGTAAGTAGATAAACAACTGCAGGGGATGAATTTGTTACACAAGAGAGGCAACAATAAGGAAAAAAATAAATAAACAAATTCACTTTGCATATTTTGCAGCTTTGCAAAATCGGTGCCGCTGCTGAATTAATGCATGTCCCTTGTTTTATATTAAGCAGCTATACTCAGCTCAGGATTCACAGACCTTGAGTGCAGTGAAAATAGATTCTCGTCTTTTGCCTTAGGGCACCTAAACGTGTCTTTTCAGATTTGGTGATGGCTAGGTCTATGATCATTCAAGCGCTTCAAATTACATCAGGATGAAAAGGGGAAGGAGGTACATGGGAAATGAAAAAAGAAAGAAAATGATATTCATTCTTCCCCCATATCTACCTTTTACATCAGTGCTTGCAGATAGGGCTTAGAATAGGTAATGAGTTCAGGTCCCGTTCTGCCACGTATGTAGGCAGAGCCAAGAGTTGACAGTGGTGTCTGTCATCCAGGTGGCACAGCATCTTATAGAGGAGCTGTTTAAATCTTACATTACAGGGCAGAGAGACTTTTCTTATATCAACCTGGAAATGCCCATTTCATACCCGTACAGCGTGTCCATCTTTGTATAATCTGACAGGTCTTTGGTTCAAGTGCACCACTTGTGTGGCTGAAGAGGTAAGTATGGCGTGGCACGTCTGAAATGCAGTGAAAACACACGTGCAAGTGCACACAGGCCGGCACAACAGGAAGCACACATTCACAAACGCCGCTCAATCACAGACACAAACACATAGCAGCAACTAAACACGCATGGCAAGCCAAGGTTAGCAAGAGGTCAACGGGTCATCGATGTTGGAAGAGGGAGGGTCAGAGGGGCAGATGAAGGCGATGGTTTATAGTGCCACAGCCATATGAACACATCAGAGGAAATCTGAGAAGCTATTAAAGTGCCTGCTTTTATGGGTGTAATAATCCGTTTCCACTGGGAGTGCAGCCGCAGCTTCAGCGACCATCCAGATAAGGTGGGGGGACTAAAAGGAGGCAGGCTTTTCAGAACCACAGACACAACTTAATGCTTCAGTCACAACCAGGCGTTAGCTGCGGAGCTGTGTACATGCAGCACACAGCAATACACTTTCTGGAGTTTTATCACCTCAGCATTATAGTGTTTGCATGTGGGATGATGTTACAACAGCAAGGTCCAAGTGCAGCAAGTCATCTTTACCTGTGAGGACATGATTAGGCTCAAACCCCCCTTCTAATACCATTTCATTTCAGCTTGCCAGAAGCTCTTTGACAGTTTATGGTAATGTTCAGAATCTGTTTAAAAACCCCTGGAAGCCTTTATCTTAACACGATCTGCAGACTCATTATCAAATTTCTCTCTTCTGCCTGTTGAATAAAAATGGTTGTTTGAATTTCTAAATATTTAGCTGTGACAAGTTTCCACTGAAAGAGCATTGAAAACAAATTTACTCTGTTCACACAGAGAGCTCAGAGTGGAGATATGGGAACCTCGTATTTACCTGAAGCTTCATTTAGAAAACCTTCAAAATCTGAGTTTTTTCTTTAGAGACTAGAAACTGGTCTATCCTTATTTTATTGCAAATGATTGGCTGTGCTTAGATATTTATTATATATAATCTAAAAATTGCTGCTGTGTTTTAAAAACGGTGATGCCATATGCAGACTCAGAAGATGAAAGGACATATATATATACATTGCATTATGATTGGTCAATATGAAGCATTCTAAAATGTTTAATCATTTTGTTTCTAAAAACTCCAGAACAATATACTCCATCCTCTTCACTGTTGCAATGTTCATTATAAGGCTGTTGTGACAGCCACATCATTGAAACCAGTGGCAGTGGAAGCGACTAGCAGTAATAGATTTGTCCAAACAAAATGCACTGCTGAAAAACCTTGAGTCCCTGCATCAATATGGATGTTACATTGGCATTTTTCTAAGCATTGTTACAAACCAATTAACCCAGACATATCAAAATAATTCGGATAAAAATAATTCAAAATAAATATTTCTCACTAACAGCTTGAGTGACCTGACAAAGAATTAAGAAGAATAATGGTGTAAGCTTCCCTGATCCCAGTATGACCTGCAGAACAATCCTGATCTACAGGCTTATCCCATAACCCCCAAAGTTTAATGGAGCCAACAAGCCAGGGTCGAACACCACAAAACACCCTTAAAGATCTCATGTCAGTTTCACAACAGATCACAGCTATTCTGATACAAAAAGAATTTAAAGATTGCCAAGCAGCTGATTTTAAACCTGTAACTAACTGATTTATATTAAAGATGGAAGAAAGTTCATTTCTACACAGAATCCAAGCAGACATCTGCAGGAAACTGCATCATTTTGCCAAGAAAGAGAAAAAAGAGGCACAGCACTCAGGAAGCACTCATAAAGTGAAACTGACATTGCATCACACAGCAGTGCTCACTAAGCCCACATACAAATAGAGCGGGGTAACCTGGCAGCCCACACCAGGCTGAGTTGCAGAGCTCAAGTTAAGGTTTCTCCTTATGACTCTACAGCTCAGGGCTGGACTTCAAAGCCACAAAGCAGCCCAAAGTTGAGCAGCAGCAGGAGAAAATGTTCAAAGGAAAGTTGACTGTTTACTATTGACTTTGCAACAATTACCCAAGCATATGTGTGTGTAATTAGATAAGGCAGCCAGTTGTTCTCTAATGCGGCAAATCAAATTAACTAAAGATGCCACATTGATTTCTTTGTGTTCCCTAAATTATTCATCTTCACTTGCACTGAACCAGCCAGCCAGCCACCATGGGGCTTTTCTAACTCCACTGCACCAGTGCTCCCTCATTCCCTGCACACGCTTATTGTTTTGTAAGAACTATCCAAGTACCTTTTTGACTATATTTTTGCCGTTGCAATTCAGCTAGTTGACCTTCTTGCAAAGAAAGCCCCTTGCAGTCGTTTGGAAAAACAGAATTCCGATTAACGGAGACAGCTCTAACCTCCTCTACTGCTGTTTTGCATTTGTTCAGAGATAGACGGGGGAGAACATTTGCTTGCATGCCTGTGTGATGGCACGCATGACACTGCTGTAAGAATTCATGAAGCATGCAGGCTGCAGACAAGCACGTCTCATGCTGCTCCATTGACATCCCGTTTGCTGGCATGTTGCGTTTGTAGAGATCAATATGACCTTACCTCCACCACCCGCTCCTTTGAAACTTAATTACTGATATTCAGCTACAAAGTCATCATAGTCTGGCTGTCAATATTCATTGGGGATCATTACGGGCCTAATAAAAGAGGTTATTTACGGGCTGCTCTGCTGACACCAGCCCAGGTCCAGGGATTCAGCTCCAGCCATCTCAATTTGCTTTGCCTCTCCCTCTCTCCTTCTCCCAGAAGCCGTGACCTGAAATATAAAAATTGACCGGAGAGAAACGCACAGGCGAGAGGATGGAGGTTGAATTCTTCTGGCAGGGTGTTTCATTATCTTAGCGAGGTTTGG
>JAVQJG010152124.1:0-24644 GCA_036024015.1 Craterocephalus amniculus
ATTACATTGTATATTAAAATCAGCTCAGTAAATGCAAGCTGTTCAGATACTGAGGCTGCAAAGTCCAGAGGTCTTGTGGTTTGTTCAGACGCAGTTTTGCCTGCCTAAGCTGTGCTGCCATGTTCTTTTTTTAGGAGAAGTGTCTTTCTCCTGGCTACTAATCCAAACAAACCAGACTTGTTTGATCTTTTTCTATTTTAACATTAATCATGCTAAGGCCAGTAGAGTCTGGGATTTACAATTTTTTGTTATAGTTATTCATTTTTTTAGACAATTTCTCTAAGAATTACACATGTTGATCTTGCCACTTCACCTTGGGATGTCCACTCCTGAAAAGATTATCTGGCCAGAAAGGTTTCCACTTCTAAATAAATGTTCTCACTGTAAAATGAGGGTCTGTATATTTATTGAAAATGGTCTATAACCCTTCCAACAAGGCATAAATATTCCCTAACATCATTGCTGTTGTCTTCCCACCTTGGCATTGTGTTACATGCAGGCCATCAAGGGACCAGAACTTCCTTGTTATTAGTTTTTCTTTTTTTTTTTATTATTTATTTATAAGTTGCTGATGATCAGTTAACCAAGTTACGTGTAGTAAAGTGGAACGTAGTTGTGGAGCGTAGAATCTGTTCTTATCTTGCGTAGATGCCAATAAATGCCCTATGACTGAAAGTTATTTTTCTGTTTCACATGTCTGAAATTATTTACTTATTCACTCACTTCTGTTCTCCCCTCCAAGTAACAACAATAAGGGGGGTGTGTTGGTGCATTTCTGGATGGTGTTTATAGTTCCCCAACTAAAGAGCAAAGCGATGTGTGAGGAGTGTATCGAGGCCATTCTCAGAGACTCGGTGCACACCAGCCTGAAGAACAGATCCTCTGTGGGCTACTTGCTGGGCCTTCCAGTCGACATGGACTCCATCCTCATCAATGGTTTGTTTGTCCGTCTGTATTTCAAAAAGTGTGTTTATCATCCAGCACTTCTAGCAAAATGGACTGCTGTGTTCTGTTACAGGTGTTCAACGTTCAGATTATACATCAAACACAGCAGGTTGGTCACACCTCAAGCAGCTGAATAGAGTCCGTACAATGTGTATATATATATATATATATATAGATGTATATTCACAGTTTTTCTGTCTCTCCTGCAGACTCACAGTGTGTGGATAAGCTGTATGCCAATCTTCCTGGGGCCAGGGTCCCTTTAAACGTCTTCTCATCATGGGGTGGTGTGAATTGCCATGTAAAACTCACCTCTGTCCCCGGCTCTCTGATCCGCCTGACCGTTAGCTCGTTTCTGATTGAGCCCACCGACTGCGTGAATGACGCCCTGACTGTGTACGACGCTCTGCTGCCCATGAGAGGGCGCATTCTGCACAGGTGAGTCTGCCTCGATCTCGCTTCTTTGACTCTCTTCCTTTGTTTTTTTGGGTCAGAGTAAAAATGTTTTGACATGCATGTGTAGTTATATGTATAAAAGGGAACCATATAAATCTTAACGAGCAATTCTTTCTCATATTGTAACTGGTTTGAAATTAAGCTTTAGAGGATGAGATGAGAAGATAAGATATTTTCTTGTTCAGTTTTGTACATAAAAATAACCCTGAACAAATTTCATGACACTTTTCCATTTTTTCTAACAAGAAAAACTGCTGCATGTGCTGGTGTGTGTCTCTGGAGTTTAGGCTGTGTGAGCCAGTATCCAGCTCTTTCTCCATTGTCTCTACCTCCAATGTCATGTTGCTGTCCTTCAGAATGACAAATGGCAACAAAAGCTTCAAAGGCCACTTTGAGGCCATCACTGAGGAAAGTATGACACATTTCCCTGGTTATCTTGCAAGCCGGCGGTTCCTGACATTATTACGTCACATTATAAACTCAGTGCTCCATTTATAATAAATTAACAACTGTATTAAAGTAAATATGTGTGTTTCCTTGGATTTTTTTTGTTGCTGCATACGACAAATATGGCTTGGGTTAAAATAACCTTCATGTCTCTCTCTGTGTCTTTCTCAGTATGTATGTCTCATATTGAGACACGTTTAAAGGCTGGCATAGGTGATCAGATTTTCAGTCCCTTCCACCCCAGCCTGCTGCCCCCCGTGTGCTCCTGTACCTGGAAGTTTGAGGTAAATACTCTGTCATATTGATGAATGAACACCTCTCTGTTACTGCAGGCTGCATATTGACTGTATGTTCTACTACTTTGCAGACCTTAAACTCAGATTTAGGAGTTGCACTTCAGTTTCAGAACTACGCTCTGAAACCAAAGGACATGAAGGGCTGTGACAACGGCTGGTGGAGGGTCAATGAAGTCATGTATGTGACTCCTGCTATGCAAATAAAATGCATGTTTTGAATGTGTTTTTTTGTTGTTGTTGATGCCAGTTCCCCTCCCACAGTTTCTGCGGCATGTACGTGGGACACCACACAGTGTTTCGGATTACTAATCAGAACCCAGAGGTTGAGTTTCGCTGCAGTTCACGTAATTCTGCTCAGCCTTTTCAGGCTTCCTACAGCAGTTACAATATCAGCCAACGTAAGTAAGCGCTGCATGGCGAGAGCCCGTCTCAGTCTGAGACCAGACCAGACCTCAAACTTAAATCCTGAGGATAAAGTTGTATCCTGCTCCTTGTTCACCAGCGTGTCCAGAGAGCCACTTCCTGTGCACCACAGGACTGTGTGTGGAGAAGAGCCGGCTCTGCGACGGCCTGGATGACTGCCAGGACGAGAGCGATGAGGTCTTCTGCTGTAAGCTGCTCTGCAAGTCCACACCTCACTGGTTGTTTAGAAGAAGGAATGTGACATTTTGATTGTGAGCCTGTGAGGTCTTGTTGACACATGATGACATTTCGTAACCATCTTACAGTATGTGTGTAATTGTATTTTCCTGAGGCATCAGTCACCCACGGGGAAATGTTGCATGTCTTCACAGCGAGGCCCACAATGAACTGTGGGGGCAACAGGCCTCCACACCCGCTGTTTGTTTGCAATGGAGAGACAGACTGCAGCGATGGTGCTGATGAAGACAACTGCACTCAGGGTATGCATTTAATGTATTTTACATAAAAATGTCTTTTTCTTTTAAAGATATCTAATAATCACAATATTTTTTGTCAGAAACCACCTGCTCTGCAATTAGGTATCGGTGCGGGAGTGGATCCTGCATCCTTAAGAAGAATGCAAAATGTGATGATGTCCCTGACTGTCAGGACCACAGTGATGAGGAGGACTGTGGTGAGTCCTCCTGTATCATGTGCACACTCCATAGTCCGGGTTAAAGAAAGACATTGCAGACACATCTATTGAATTAAAATATGTGTTTGACTGTGAATACAAAGCCAAGATGAATTCTGATGGAATGTTTTCTCAAACCTGAAATTTATATCTGAAATCATTCCTAAATGCATAACTTTGGGTAATTAAGCAACTGCAATAAACGTTTTACCGTTTTGACTGTCATTACTCATGTTTTGAACATCTACCTCTAGGATATGGGAGGGGTCAATATGTTGAAACCCTACTCAGTTTGTAATATCCGAAGTATTTGTTGTATATTCCTATATTTCAAGTTCCTAATATTTTTCCCAATTAATAATTGTCAGGGATTTAGATTATCTGAATCTGAACATTTTATTTGCCTTCTTAACCAACTGTGAAAATAAATAAATAAATAATTCATATGTACTGTTTATTACCTTGTGATGTCAGAGTTATTAAAGTACAAAAAGTATCAGACTGTTTAACGCAGGGTTATGAGCAACATTTTATCATAAAGTGATGCAATGGGTCTCAGTAATGATATTTATCAAATATGACCAATTAGGTGTGCAGGGATGCCACAGCTATATTGCAAAATCTCAGATCTCAGAAATCTCAGACTCAATGCGCTCCATACCTGACCAAAAGCACATTGAGGTCAGCCTCAAAGTAAAATCAATTAATTTCTGTAGAGTATAATATAATGGAAAAATATGACTCAACGTAAATTATTTGGAGTCATGGTTCTGCTGCTGTAAAATGGCAATTCCAGTCATGACGTGTCTCGTAAGGGTTTTGATGCTCCAGGAAGTAGGTCAAATGACTGCCATCATTCGCTGAAACTGCAGGCTGTGTTGCTGAGGAATGGGATGTTAAAAGAAACTATGTGATCACCAAACTTTCAGTCAAAATATGTCAGTACAAGGTGAACCAGAGCTTGGTTAAAAAATTCCTTTCACAAAGTCCTTGAGCTGCCGTGTCGGCTTTTTTTTTATCCTCCTTTTTATCCTTCTTTTATTGTTTGTATCATGATGTGAGCACATCAACATGTTCAAAATATTTGTTAACTGGAGTTATTTTCTCTTGACGAAGCACTTGGTAATTAATTATGCTTCCACGATAGTTCCTGGTCTCTGCCAGGTCCTGCATGTGGTTTGATGTGAAAGAAGCCATTTTATAATCCAGTGGGCAGTGAGATCCAAACCTGCTGACCTGCAGCACGGAGGCCAGCCTCGCCCTCCCTGTGCTGTTATTTTATCATGATGCGGTCTCAAGGTGGTGTCTTTGATCTCTTTCTGATGCTGAACACACACACACACGCGCGTCCATGCACATGTACAAACACATATGTTAAAGGTCTGATTTTTAATAAGGTGGAGAGAGCGCTGCCAGCCGTGGTGATGACTCAGCATCTCAGCAAGGGGAGTTAGAGTAGGTGTATAACACACTTGTATCGTACGAGCAGGCACAGTGGAACACATACACATTTTACATCTCGTATCAGGAATGGTTCTGGACTTCCAGAAATTGGCCAGAGGATGGTTTTATACTTTATCAGGGGGCCATATGGTAAAAAAAATAGAAGGGAAATGATTGTGTTCCTCTTTTTAACACACATTTTAACATTTTCTGTCGTGATAACTGTTGTTACCATAGAGAGATAAAAAATATTTAATAGAAATATTTTGGATCACCAAGTGGAAATATTTGCAACAAGTTAAAAAATGTCCATAGAAAGTTAAGAAGGGTTATGTCGGTGTGGCTTCTTCCCCTGCCAGTTCTGGCTTACAGTCTGGTGAAGGGGGTAGACTAAAGAGACAGAAAGTAGAAGGCAGAGTCTTATTTTAATGAAAGGAGGGGTGAGTGGTGTGAGTGTGTGTGTGTATGATGATGAATGTGTGAAAAGTGAAAAAGAGAGCATGATCAGGTGTGTGCTATTGAATTTTTGTTTTTATACTTATAAAATATATTATCTAAATATTTGTTTTGACGATGTAGGAACAAAGTCTCTTCTAGAATATCTCCCTGTTAAATTAGGAAATGACTTTAAAACTCACTTAACCTACTCTTCACTGTGATCACTATTCACTGGAAAGATGTTTCTGTCCTTCTGTCCACCTGTCAGTCATGTGAGGTAGCATCTGGGGCGTCCAATCAGCACCACCCTGCTCACCTCTTAGACACACACTCAACTATTTAGTCCTTTACTAAATGTAAAACAAAAAACAATGTTTTATCCACCTCTGTGTCTGCAGCCTGTGGTCGCCCGTCTCAGCTGAAGAAGGTCGACTTACCTGTAGGTCATGACCGTATTGTGGGCGGAGTTAACTCTGTGGAAGGGGAGTGGCCTTGGCAAGTCAGCCTTCATTTTGCTGGCAGCCTGTACTGTGGCGCCTCTGTCCTCTCCTCTGATTGGCTCATCTCAGCTGCCCACTGCTTCAGCAAAGAAAGGTAAGCTTCCTTTGCTGGTTGTTTTATACTAACAATAGACGTAATGCTCCACTCTGACCTGAAACAGATAATCATGCCGTGTTCTGTGGGTTTTATGGGTTATGTCCACTGATATAGTGTAAATTAATTAGCCATTAAAATCTATAAGAAATGCTCCTTTGGTGTCGCTGACATGCTCTCTGACTCTGCAGGCTCTCTGATCCGCGCTACTGGAGTGCCCATCTTGGCATGCTGACACAAGGCAGTGCCAAATACGTGGCAGAGATCCAGCGGATTGTGGTGCACGAGTACTACAACGCAAACACGTTTGATTATGACATTGCTCTGCTGCAGCTGAAGAAGGCCTGGCCCTCCTCCCTCAGCCCGCTGGTGCAGCCTGTGTGCCTCCCACCCTCCTCCCACACCGTCACCGACAGCCACCGCTGCTTCGTCACAGGCTGGGGATACCGATCTGAAGATGGTAAATAACATGGGGGAGAGAATTCAGTGACTTTTAAGGCTTAGTTAAGCTTCTAAAATATTTATAGTGTCACTTTGACTATAGTGATGTAGTTTTTAGCTATTTATCTAAAGTTGTTTATGTATCATTAGTTATGTACTAATAACTGCTGACAGGGCGGATTTTCAGCTTCAATTTGGGAGTATTTACATTCAAAGTTGAGTAAAAGTTTGCCGCTTTTTATTCTGAACCATATTTTAGAGGCTCAGTTCTGAAATGTAACTTAACAATTTAGCATAAAATGTAGCATTTTTAATATTAGGTATTGCGCACAATGACAGCCTGAGATTGTAATCAGTCATAATGTCAATGTCAAAGTCAGCCTTATTGTCAAAAATACTATATGTGCAAGACATACAGCATAGATGAAATTTCAGTCCTCTCTGACCCACGGTGGAAAAGTATAAATAACAAATAACAAAAAATAAGGTGCATAAAGGCAGCAAAAAGGTAAAAAATCACTCTATACATAATCTAAAAATAAATGCTATCTAAAATGGCATAAAAAATAAACAGTCAACCTTTAACATTTACAATTTGCAATAAACTGTCACTCTTTGGGATGGCCTTTACTGCAACTAGTTATTATTACATATTTAACTTCACCTCCAAGGACTCTGAGTTTGTTTTTGAAGGGGTTGTTTTATATTTTAAAGCATCAATTTTGAAACGTTTGTCTGATTCTGAGGACACAGTACATCCATCCACACTTTACAATTCATCCATCTATTTCTATTTTCTGTCATATCATTAATAACCACAAGGGGCCCAGTACAATTATAGGATTATAAGACTTGCCTGCCCAGACCAGTAAACTGTCCCCAAATGCTACATGCTACAGAGGATTGTGTATACTTAAAATCAGCCTTTTAAAGAGTACATCAAACTGTCTAATTTGCCAAACCTAATGTTCTTCAGTTGTGCTCATTTTGCAAGGAAGTCCACTTTCAATCATTGAGAACTTAGACTGCATGTCATGGGTTCTCAAATGCAAATACAAATGCCATACTTTTAATAAATTCCAGGCCTTTTCCCTGCTCAATTCTCTTAACAAGATAAAACCCACACCAGGCCAAGAAAGGACCAAGCTTGATTTGATAAGAGCCTGGGATGAAGTGAAAGTGTGTTGAATGAGTGTTTTTCTGTGATTATGTGTCCTCACAGCTTTCAATGCAAAATGATGTTTCGAAAGTTACATTTTCTGATAAATGTGTGTCTACTTTTTCCTTCCACCAGTCATATCTCCTTCTTAAGCCGTTTCCCTTTCTCTTCAGCTGTTCCTTTGTTTACTACAATCATCTATTTCTATCATTCTCACCGCTCTGCTTTATCTGGAAAACCCACGTTTATCAGCCAGTGTTTATGTCAGCAGCAGGGCCTAAGTGTGTGTCATGCCCATCTGCAGATAAGGTGTTGCCCTCCGTGCTGCAGAAAGCAGAGGTGTCCGTGATGAGCCAGACCGAGTGTAAAAAGAGCTACGGGCCCATCTCTCCGCGGATGCTTTGCGCCGGGGTCCTGTCAGGAGAGCGGGATGCCTGCAGGGTGAGTTTTGATCATTATCACCTGCATTTCATCATTTTAAGTTGGTGCTTATCCTCCCTCTGCATGTGTGTTTTTGTATTTCAGGGGGATTCAGGGGGTCCTTTGTCCTGTCAGGCACTAGGAGGGAGTCGCTGGTTTCTGATTGGCATTGTCAGCTGGGGGTCCGGCTGTGGCAGACCAAGCCTACCGGGGGTTTACACCAGGGTCACCAAGTTCACCTCCTGGATCCACAGCCATATCAGCTGACATGATGAAATTCATGTATTGGGCTCATTCCTAATAAAATAATAATACAAAATACAGTGTGAAGAATGTGATTTAGTTTTTTAAGTACAGAATGTAACAGTTTTACATACTATTACTGATGTTTGACTTTGCTTTGACAAGGTTGAATCTGCTGGTGTCACTGTTGCGTTTTCCCTTCAAAGACTAACTTCATTCCCAGTTCTACTCCAGTCTCAACTACTCCAGAGTCATAATTGCCGGCTGTCCTGCATCCCTCCGGAGCTTCCATTTGTGATATCTTACACACAATTCCCTCAAACGCTCTTTTATCCATCCGAGCTTGGGCCGAGCACACAACAGCGAGGAAGTTTGCCCACAAGATCTATCGCACGGATGCTTGTGCGGATTGAATCCTTTCATAGTGGTCCCTTTGTCCCCCGCACTGCATTCTGGGGCTCTGCGTGACACCTGCCGCCCAGTTCAGGTAAACGGGAGGCGGTGAATGCCCGCCGCATCCGAGCCGCTCAGGTCGGATTACTGCTCCTTTTTCTATCTTTTTTTTCCTTTTTTTCATTCGGAGGAAGCAATAGCAGGGATTTCCTCTCTCTCCATCGTTTCTATGCCTGAGGTATTGTTGCATATCGCCTCTGCGGAGCTAAACGGGACAGTGCTATGTGGACTCTCCCCAAAAGCAAAACTTGTGAAGTGTACTGTGTCTCCGCGCACGGACACTCGGGCTGCTCAGCTCCACAGGTAAGCCACCGCCGTGCGTCTTTCCCTGCGCGTAAAACGCTGTGCCAAAAGTAATGTGCTTTCTGCTGGTGTTGTTTCCCTCAATATGGTCTCATCTCATGGCAAATTTGATCTGTTTATTCATATTTTGTTTTTTTGGAACAAGATTTGCTTGCAGTTTCCTCAGACAATCAAACTGACTTAACCAAATTTAATCAGAATCCGTCTTAAAGGGCATGTGGATCTGTTTCTCGTGGATGTCCCTGACAGGTTGACTGAGCGCTGACACTGCTGAGCCAGGCCGTGGGAAAGCAGACCCCTCCAGCAATGCTTTGTCTGCTTCCCCGGGGACTCCTGCCAGCCTTCAACTGTTTTAAGAGATCGTTTGAGTTGAGCGTGCCCATCATTGCCATCACTAAATCAGGCCCTGCTCAGTCATAAAAATCCATCTGATTGATTTTTGCGTAAAGGATGCATTTCATTTTCTGCATCTCTGTTGTACTTGTCTGAAAATGACAATTACAAGAAACATGAGAGCAGATGTTAAAAGCCGGTATGATATTTGAGTCATTTTCTTGTGTCTGAAAGGGAGATGGGGAGCTGAAGGAGCCCACCCAGTCACCCAGCCCCCCCACGAAGCCAGGGGACGAGGCGGAGAAGAGGGCGGAGGAGGCACGAGCTCCATCTTTTTGCTTCTGGAGGAGATGGGTGTTAGGTCTCCTGCCTTTCTTTCCCTTCACCGCCGCCATTGCACTGACTCTCCATTACTTAACATGTGAGCACAAACCTGCACAGCTGTTTTCCAGCCTCTCTCCCACCTCTTTTTCCCTTTCACTTGTTTTTATTTTAATTCACACAGTGCACCTGTCTCAAATCTCTACCTCCCCCCCTCAGCTCCGCCTTGCTCAGTGCTCTTCCTCGGAGGCAGCGTGGAGTTCCCAGACCTGAGCTTCTCTTCCGAGCTGACCAATTCCACCTCCCCCCAGTTCCGCCTGCAGGCTCGGGCTTTGAACCATTATGTAAGTGGAACGGGGAGCTTGTCTGTCACTGCCTCCCCTCTGAATGACACACTAGGGTGCTGCTTGACCTTCCTGCTCCTGGCTGAAGCCGATCTAGCTGTTTTAACTTTGATATTGACCACAGCCTGCTACCAGTGTTTTTATAAGGTGCAAACACCGCTGCCCTCACTCTCCTCATCACTCTTATTCTGGTGGGTCACTCCTTATCTGGTTCATCCTCCCTTGTCTGTCTATTTTTCTTTTCTGCACACCACCCTCCTCTCTTCTTCCTCTCTCTCTCTGTGTGTGTGTGTCTCTCTCTGACGGTGTTAAATGTAAAGCTGAAACAAGAGCCGTACACAGTGTGTGCGCAAGTTTCCCGAGACCCCGAGGGACAGGGTCCTTTCAGGGCCGAGGACAAGCCTGCTATTTGTGAGCTTAGCTAGACTCGGGCAGCAAGAGTGAGAGGAAGAGCAGGCCCTCAATAAAAACATTGTCTGTGTAGCTTTCACACAATCGGCCACTATGTGCGCTGCGGAGTGGGCGAACCTGTGTTTGATGCCGGGGTTAAGAAGGAGAGGCAGGGCAGTAGGGCAAGCTGGGATGACAGAGGGGCAGAGATAAAAAGAGGGGAAGCAGGGATGGATTTTTGGAGCAAAAGGTCAGGTGCATCGGTGTAGATCAGGGGTCTGCAACCTTTACATACCAAAGAGCCAATTTTGCTCTCGGCCCAGTTAAATAAAACTTGTTTAGAGCTGCATACGTTACATTTAAAAAATGACAACTTATATATATATATTTTTTTTTATGAATAGCTAACAGAGGAAATGTATCTATTTTGAAGAACGACATTCTTATTTTTTAAGTCTTAAAATAAAATTTAAAAATCTTCAGACAGGAGAAGAATTTCATATATATGATATGGATATTTGTGAAAAATATTTTTTTTTTCTCTTAAAAAGTTTGTAGTTTTCAAACTAATGACAAGAAAAATAGATCTAAAAGAATATTACTGGTACTATTAGAGTCATTAAGTTGTGTAAATACTGATAAAACCTGCATTTGTCACAATATCTACATGTAAACATGTTAACTGATTCCTTATCATTTTAAACCTGTGTTATTATAAGAGCCATTGTTAAAGGTCCAAAGAGCCACTTGAGGCTCCGGAGCTGCTTTTTGCAGACCACTGATGTAGATTGTATAAAATGATAGATAGAAATTCCCCAAAACTCCGCAGTAGCCAAATTTAATATCCCTGTAACTCGCTGTGACCGCGGGTCTGAAGGCTCGCTAATTGGTCATAGTATCTTTGTGGTCATCTGTTCATTAAACTCAAGGCCAGGAGCTCATACCACCCAGGGTCCTACCTCTACACGACCAGCAGGTAGAAACACAAAGGCTCTCTGTGTTGCTCCAATTCAACATACACACATGTAGACATGCCTGATGCACACACATACAAAAACAATGCTTCAGTTGAACTCCAGCTCAACCAGGTGGGATCACACTACATGTTGCTTAAATGGGAAAAGTTACCTCACATGTAACCTATTATGTGTTTTTTTCTTTGTTCCGCCCCTAAAACCAGTTTTCAGAGCTCTATGAGTCCACCCCGTGGAGCTCCTACCACCTGCGCTCAGGAATTACTGCCTTCAGGTAGGCTGTGAAACATCTAAACCCAGTTCTCACACATAAAGAGTGTCCATACCAGACATGTGTGCTGCTGAAAAGCAACATTTAAACCCGTTTGTGTGACAGTGAAGGAGCCGAGGGGCTCAATGTCTTCTACTGGAGTAAATTCACCGCCCCTCATAATGTTGCTGTGGAAATCCAGAGGTCCAGCCCTGACAGGCTGCAGCGCAGGCTTCCAGGCAGCACCAAGGTGCAGCGGGACAGCCGCAATGAGCAGCACTACTACATGGAGCCGGATGACGACACGCTCGCCCTGCTAGGTACAAGCACCCGCTGCTGCTTTAACACAGTTTGATAATATTATAGAGAATGCTGTAACACATCTCATGTGTGTTTTTTCAGGTTTGGATCCTGATGATTTTGAGTCAGATGAAAAATCTGACAAAATGAAAAATCCAAATAGCATCCAGGGGGGGAAATGGCAGCTTGGATTCCAAGGTTTGGAGGTTTTTATTGTTTTTTTTTTTTTTAGGTTGGGTTAAATTTTGCACTGTCTGACCTTACATTTTTGGTGAGCTGAAAAACAACAATGTCAATCAATACATCCCTTTTCATCCCATTATAATATCCTGATAAAATGCAACATTATGTTTTCATTATTGAAAAAAACGTCCTTCACTATTCACAGTCCGCCCATAATGCTGTTGCAAGGCTACTCAACCAGGTCAAACAAGTATTCTCATGTCATTCCCCACTTGTATTGGATTGTAGATTCAAATTAAAACCCATTTATTGATAGTCGTCTATGGTTAACCTGGTGCTGCTGTAGTGCATCCTTTTAGATCCTTTTTTTATTTTAAAGGCACAGTGCAAAAGAATTACTGACATTTAGTGGTAAAGATTGGCTTTTAGTAGCTGATGACCACTGGAAGAATAAAAATATAAGTTGTTTTAGTAAATTTATTAGATACCAATTATCGTGGTTTCTTTTCATCAGTTTGTTCCTCGCCATCATATGAGGCTTAATCTTATTAACACAGATTCCGTTATTTCCTCTGTTCAGCAATGTCCTTTGACCTCTATGCCAAATATGGAAACAACCGCACTCTGAGCCTCGTGAGCCCCAAGAAGCCATACTACCAGTGGCGCCTTCGTGTGCCATCGGGTCATGTGGTTCGACTGGTCATCCTCACTCTCCAGGGCGCCACACCAGGAAGCTGCACCGCCCACAAGCTCTCTGCCTATGATTTCCTTTTGCCTTTGCAGAATAAGATCATTGCCAGGTAAAGTGTTTTTTTTTATAATTTGTGGAAATATCTGCAGATCTGAATAAAAGTTGAGCCTTTCTCTGCATTTCTGTAAAATCTTTGTTAAGTATTAAGCTGCATGGTGCTGTTTCAGGTGGTGTGGGCTGCCTGTTTCAGGCTCATCTCCAGTCATGAAGCTTACATCTTCCGGCAATGTGATGCTGGTCACCTTTTCCTTCAGCAGGCAGAGAGATGGAGCCATTTTTAAAGCTTACTTCCAGGCCATCCCAAAAGCAAGTGAGGGCCTGTTTGTGTCAAAGTCTCGCTGCTAATTGTATCTTTAATTTGATTAGCATTTATTTTCTTGGAGCATCCTCTGTGAATTCTGTTCTTACTTGACTCACCATCGTCCCCTGCAGGTTGCGGAGGATCTATTACTTCCTGGAATGGCTCTATTTCTTCACCATACTACCCATCTTACTATCCTCCTAATATAGACTGCACTTGGACACTACGAGTGAGCTAAACATTAGTTTTTATATGAATATTATGAGTGTGCGTATGCTAGAAACAGTGCTATAGGAAGAGAGTAGATTAACCCTTTATTGCAGTCTGACATTACACCAATATCTGAGCTTTCTCTGTAATCATCCGTGGTTACTTCAACAGGTGCCATTACCAGGATACCTGATCTCTATCACAATCATCACGATGGACATCCAGGATTCCCAGTCATCTGACGGATGCGAGAAAGATTGGCTGGATATTGGCGGGATGAAGTGAGAAGTAAAACTGAGACATTTAGATGATCTTTACTTATTAAACTTGCAGCCATTTCTTGTCTAACTATTGCTCAGAATGATCCATGTTCTGTCAGACCTCTGAAATCTTTACTTTGTGATGTTTTATATCTAGACTCTGCAATCCAGTGTCGGACAGCAGCAAAAAGCGAGTGTTTTCTTCTCCTCTGTCCATCCACTTCCACTCTGATGAATCTCTCACTCATAAGGGCTTCTACTTGCTGTACCGAGCCTTCTCACTGGAGGGCAGTAAGTCAGATGCACTGCTCTAAGGATTTGTTCATATTGCTTGTGTTGTAAAAGCAAAACAAAAAACTCCCTGACACTTTTCACCTCACCTCTCTATGATTTATTATATATGTAGAGAGTGATGTTTTTATAATTATTCGGCCCTTTTTAAAAGCAAAAACATGCATTTTCAAGTTTCCTTGCTGTCTTTTCCAGCTTGCCCTCGCCAGTTCCGCTGTGGAGATGGTCGCTGTATCCCTCTAAGAAAGGTCTGCGACGGAGTAAAGGATTGCTCAGATGAACGGGACGAGGCTAAATGCTGTAAGTTTTACTGTACAAGGACTATACACCATTATAGTCAGTGTCTTTGTTTATTGAGGGTGACTCTTGAAAAAATGCTATATAACATGTCATTTCAAAATGATATCTTCCTTATTCTAGAAAAATCACCCCATACCAGTTTTTTCATGTATGACTGCAAGTGTTATTTGCCTCCTCAGTCCCAAATCACTTAAAGCTTAAAGACGAAATGGTGCACCACAGTATTAACCATGCTTCTGGTTTAGTTTTCTTTGCAATTTGATCCTGGCAAGAAGTTAAAAATGAGCAGAAGGCATTGAAAGATAAGACATTTTTATCAGTTTCAACATTTTGTATGTTTTGAGTTTTAAATAATTGCAATCAGTTTTCTTTAAATATTTTTGGGGAAAAAGTGCTGTAAATGCATTCAAATGGACTAATTCATGTGAATGTTCAGCGTCCTGCAGGCCCGGGGAAGTGCTGTGTGCGAACGGCCAGTGCAAACCCCAAAGCAGCCAGTGTGCGGGTCAGAGCTTCTGTGCGGACAGCAGTGAGGAGGGCACCTGTGGTAATCAGGCCTGCTGTTGTAAACTATTTCTTATACGTGTTTAATGTGTTTTCTCTCATCATGTTTCATGTGCTGCTTTGTGTTTGTTTTTCAGGAGGTAAATGTTACCATGTTTGTCCTAACAATGTGTGTTTGCCTAAGTCATCAGTGTGCGATAGCATTATTGACTGCAAAGACCGTAGTGATGAACTGAATTGCACCAGATCATGTGAGGATTTATGATCCCTATTATGAGTTTTATGACAATACACTGTTAAAGTATGTTTCATTTTCTTATGTTTGTGTTTCCCTCTCTTCAGATGTCAAAGGTTGCTCCCCATCCTCCTACAAATGCGCTACTGGAAAGTGTGTTCGGAAGATCAACCCTGAGTGTGATGGAGTCAAAGACTGCTTTGATGGCTCGGATGAACTGCGCTGTGGTAACCACTCACCCTCCACATCTTTTACTCCTGTGCCTGACATGAGTACTGTCACTTTTCAGATAGTCATTTCGGTTTTTCCTCTCATCCCCAGGCTGTGGCACCAGGCCCAGAAAGCGGGCTAAGATAGTGGGAGGCTCTGATGCCGTGGCAGGGTCGTGGCCCTGGCAGGTCAGCCTCCAGATGGAGCGCTACGGACACGTCTGTGGAGCGACGCTTGTGTCCAATCGCTGGCTCATCTCTGCAGCTCACTGCTTCCAAGACTCAGATGCTATCAAGTAAGGAAATAGCAAACCTCCCCCTGATCATTCTTGTACGTGCATATATTCATGCTCAGCACGTCTGCAGATACTCAGATGCTCGTGCATGGCGGGCTTACATGGGGATGCGTGTGATGACCAGGGGGAACCAAGGAGCGGCCACCAGACTGATCCGTCGGGTCCTCCTCCACCCGCAGTACGACCAGTTCACCTCTGATTATGACATCGCCCTTCTCGAGCTCAGTGCGCCTGTTTTCTTCAGCGACTTGGTGCAGCCTGTGTGTGTTCCTGCATCCTCGCACGCTTTCACCACCGGAACCAACTGTTACGTCACAGGCTGGGGGGTTCTTACGGAGGACGGTAAGCGGTGCTCACAATGTAAAATAGCAGACAGAGAAAGTGTGTTTTAATAAAGTCATTGGTTAATGTGTGTAACTTGAACCCCCTAAATGTTTCTTTATGTGTTTGCACTTTGCAGGAGAGTTGGCGTCTCGTTTACAAGAGGCCTCAGTAAAGATCATAAACAGGAACACCTGTAACAAGCTGTATGATGATGCTGTTACTCCCAGAATGCTGTGCGCTGGGAACCTGAAGGGAGGAGTGGACGCCTGTCAAGTGAGTTATTAGGAATATACGAGGAACATGGCATGTTCTTTCAGAAATCTCATAAATTGTATTTATATCAACAAAATGGAAATTTGTTTTCAAGAATTTCTGTTTAAACCACAACAGAGCATTCCTGCAAATGAATCAGACCTTTTCAACAACATAATCCACTTCCTGTCAGTGGTGGTGCAGCATTAAGAATTACTGAAAGAGAAGACGATACATGCGAAGAAGGAGAAAACTTGTTCATATGTAGTGTTTTTGTATGACGTCATCACCGTGCAGGTTGCCATTTTGTTGATGAAGCGGTAAAAGAGAACCAAAACCGTTGATAGTGACGGCCTGCAGATAGGACATCTTGGTAGTCAGCTTATGATTAACTTTAACGATGGCTGTTTTATGAACCGATGTAGGAGTCATTCCAACAGCTATGTGCCGCAAAAAATGTTTGTGCAGGCCTCGAAGAACTTTTTCTCCCAAAACGGGTTCACTGCATTAAAGGGGTTCCATTAAAGGAACCAATAATCTTACAGAGAACCTTACAGAAACCTTGATGGACCGTTTCAATGAAAAAGGGATTTTCTGACACAAATAGTTCTGGGAACATCTGCCTTTCAAGGAAACCATTTTCGAATCCTCATTTCTTAGAGTGTAGATCCAAACTGTTCCTGTAGGCTACATCAAAATAAATTTGACATGATTAATGTCAGCAGTAGTGGAAACTGTTGAGGTTACTTCTGATGTTGCTGTCAGCAACTGTGTGTTCACATAAAGCTAACATCAACAGTCTGACTGGTTTTCCCTTCTGTCTCTCTGAAAACCTAATGTAAAACATTCTGATCTTAAAAGTTAATGGTCTGTCCCCCACAGGGTGACTCAGGAGGTCCATTAGTGTGCCTGGAACGAGGCAGGCGGTGGTTCTTGGCGGGGATTGTGAGCTGGGGCGAGGGCTGCGCGAGGCAGAACCGTCCTGGTGTCTACACACAGGTGGTCAAGTTCACCGACTGGATCCATCAGCAGACCAGAGGTCAAGTGTGACTAACATCACACCCACATGAAGAAAACAACACAGGACAACAGTTTCACTCCAGAAAGTCCTGTGATTGTTCTCATGACTGCTCAACGACACATTCAGTCAGTTTGCCACAATGTGTCCAATGCAGCAGGCCAGGTGGGGGGGGCATCATCCCAACTCCAAACCAGTCCGCATCTTCACAATCTGCAAGCAACAATAGGATCAGTGTTGACATTCACAAAAAAGCTCTTCAACTGATTGTCAATTCAACTTTGGAGTACTGCATCTAAATGTTTGCATTTGATTGGATTGCAGGAACAAATTTACACATAAAAGCAACATAAGTCGTCTTAGCTTCTGGTTTTTGCAGGATACATGAATGCAGACTGATGTGTGGTCATTATTCCTGGTGTTAGAAAAAGATGTTGGAAAGAAGACTGAAAATGTACCATTTACTATTTTGTATAATTATTACACATACCACCAATACACACATTTAATTCTGGTTTATCACAAAAAACAATAATAACAATAATAACAATTGCTCCTTTATTTCTATTTTGTCATTGTTTTTGTTCTCCGTATGATATGAATAATCCTCTGAGTTCCAGTTGCCATACTCTAGATCAGTGGTTCTGTAACTTTTTAAACCACGACCCCCAAGGTAACATACACACTTTGTTTGTTTTTTGTTTGTTTTTTTAAAACTGGATTTTTGTTCTTTCCGATGGCTATATAAAAGCAATCTTTTATACATTGCATTGCTCCCTCTACAGCCACAGAGGGGTTTAAAGCCTACAACCTCTTTCTCCTTTCCTCAGAAACTCCTCATGCTTCCAAAGAAAAATCTCATGCTTTCAGTCTTTGTCTATGATTTTCTGTCTTTTTCGGTTTAAATGATCAGAAAGTAGTTCAGTGTTATTATTGTATTTTGCTCTGCTAGAATAGGTGTACATGCTTTAATGTTTTAAAATATGCATGACAATTCTTATCCTGTTTATTTCTAAAGCACATGATGTGCTCACTTTTTTAAATGCTGTGTTTTTACTCATGTTTCTTTTGGCTCCCCTCCCCCAGAAGACTATCCTGCTGCGATTGGTTCACTGTCAGTAACATAGCGATGATTGCAGGGACACCAGCAGTTTTCTCTCCTTGTCCAAGAACACCAAAGGAAAATTTTAATACATATATGAGTCAAGCATGTGTAAATCAGTAAACTGAAACGGTTTCTTGACTGCCAGACAACCAATGCATAGTTTCTCCAATAGAACTGTACGAGTCACACCTACCACAGAAAACTTGATATAAGGGATATAAGCCATTAAACTTCACCGGTTTACTCTGGAGCATGAGTGCATTTTTCTCGGAAAGTCATTTCAATTAAATGAGAACTAAGTAGATCTGTTATATGTCATAGTGGTTAGTGATCTTGCTGTGACGTAAAAACAAGCAGATGCATGAGTCTAAAACATGCATTACAGTTTTCAACTGCTGGGAAGAACACAGGGCCTGAATAACATGTTGTAAAGAATTGCTAATTTGGTTAGAGACAAAAATAATACTTCCCTGGTTAATGCACCACTCTTTGTTGAAAATTAGTTAGCAGAACATTTTATGCTGGTGAATATGCCAGGGATTTGGTCAGCCAGCAAGATGCTCTGGAGATAATACGGTCAGCAAAATGGCTACATCCGGAAACTAATTTCTCTTTATCACAGAACTACCACAAGCAAATATCTATTTGATTACATTGTGGCCATTATAGCGTTTTTGCTGAGAATGAGTGATTCTAAACAATGTGATCCGTATTCATAATTGAGACCCTAAAACACTGGAAATATCCATCCATCCATCCATTTTCTGAACCGCTTAATCCAATTGGGTCGCGGGTGTGCTGGAGCCTATCCCAGCTATCAACGGGCAACAGGCGGGGTACACCCTAGACAGGTCGCCAGGGCGCAGGGCCAACACTGGAAATATATTACGTTTTAAAATACCATGTTTTGTCTGTGTAATTCAATAGACTTCCTTTGATGTCTCGCTGTCTACAACCTGAAGCAGTTGGACAGTTCACACCCCCTTCAATCTGTAAATGTCAGGCTTCAGAATATACCTAAACCTTTTTATGTCCATGTAGCTGATTACCTCTTCTTTTTCCTGTCTTTTCATCCTCTCTTTTCTTTTTAAAGCTGTATAAATTAGTTTTAATCTGGTTTTGTATGACAACGAAAATCAATACGATTTTACCAAATGTGGAAAAAGTTCTCCCCTGACTTGCACCAAACCATATCATTTTACCATTTACCATATCATCTACATCTGTATGTGTACTGTATATTACTGTGTGCTCACAACTCCATATTTTTGTACTGTAAGTGAATTTATATGTCTTTGTTGTAGCCATGTGTTCCATATATTCTGTAACTGTAGTGAGGTGAACAACTTCATCGATAGGAGGGTTTCTTTTTTCTTACTGTGATTTAATTTATCTCAATGCTCGATTTGACAAAATGTTTTTATGTTGCTTGTAAGAAACAAATAAGAGTAATGGAAAGATAATCCTACCTGTTTTCTATACAGATAAATATTTTCATGCAGCTCACATCACCCCCCAGTGACCGATCTGCGCCACTACAATTACTGTAACTGCTGAAAGGAATAGTGCACCTTACACCCACACAAGTCATCATTGGTATTTTCACATTAAAGATTGTAATATCATTGAACAGTGTTGAGGTTAATGCGTTTTCAAACTCGTTTTTTTTCTGTTATTAGTGTCTAATATTTAAATCTGACATTTAACCAGTTTCCCAATTTGGGATTTTGTTTGGAAAAATTTGCTCCATCAGTGAGGTTATTGCCATTTTGACTGGAATAAACAGAAAATGAGGCACCACCACTGTAGTTTGGAGTAAACTCATCTTTCTCGTGCTACTGTACCTGTCATAGTGATGAGATG
This sequence comes from Craterocephalus amniculus, assembly GCA_036024015.1. Lineage (NCBI taxonomy): Eukaryota > Metazoa > Chordata > Actinopteri > Atheriniformes > Atherinidae > Craterocephalus > Craterocephalus amniculus. The sequence goes on from JAVQJG010152124.1 coordinate 19,749, forward strand.
TGCGTGGAGCCTGGCAAATCCATGTTCAGTTTTCTCTACAGGAAAAAAAAAACTATTTGGTATTTAAAATATTATTAGTCAATTTGTTGACTAGGAACCACACGTCTACCCCATAGCCTACGTGCTTCTGATCCCGTGTACCATAAGTGCGTGCAGGGATGTGACTGCAGAGCTGATATGTGCATCTCACTTTTGTATAACGTTGCACAGTTATCAGAAGACTTGTGTCTTAGAAAGGGGAGTGTGAAGTAAAATATGAACCTTGCAAATGGCCATTTTGGAGTAGAAAAACTTCTTATATCAACATCTCAGTGATCAGCGAAAATTAATGAAAATAAGCTGCTGTTGCGCACCGTGGGTGTGCCAGTCGACGTAACGGAAACCCACCATCCGGTGGCTGCACTGTGGGAAGGTTATAAATCGGCCTCACCATCCTAAACGATGGGAAAAAGTTGCACTGGAGTTCAAGCGTGGTGTCCTGTTGCTTGTTTTTCCCCTGCTAACCTCAGGAAACTTTCTGTCTCCGCTCACTGACCATCAGCTCTGAGCGCAACGTTACGCTGTTTGAAGGCCACCGTGGAGAGGAAATTCACTGGCAGGAATAAAACTTCTTTTATTCGTTATATTTGCTTCCTTGGAGTGACCAGAAATGATGAATTTTATCCTGTTCTGCCTTCTTTGTGGATTGTATGGTGTTTTTGGCAAAGGTGAGTAATGGTTTGACTTTTATTCGTGGTGCAGAGTTTCTTCTGTCAAATAGTTTATTATGCATACCTTATGCTTCAAAACTATACAGAGCAAAACTTACTTTTTGTTTGGATCTGATTATGTAAATAAATAATGAAATTGGCAACCTCCAATAATTACACTTTACGCGCGACTTTTATCAAACTAGAAGTTCTCGCGGCACCCTTAACTACAAGCTTGGGAAGAAAACCAAAGACGCACGAGTGGGACAATCTGTGCGGTATTTTCTGAAAGCTGGTCTATTTGTACACCTCTGATTTGGCTGTTAGTCCCTGTGAGATAAGCACCATCCATGCGGCACGCGTGTTTGGATAATGCGGACCTCTGAGCGCCGTGTGCGCCTGGCACTGGTTGATTGGGAACACGAAGGGCGTTGTTTCCTGAAAGTGATTAGTTTATCATTAGAAAATTGGATGTTAAAGGAACGGAGGTTCAACCGTGGGAAATATTAGATGTGGGGTCATGTTAAGAGTGTGAGTTTATTAGTAAAACAGCATGTTCCTCTCGTGCGCACTGAAGAAATCGGCGGGATCGAAACGGATTTTTATGTCTCCAAAAAAGTTACATTTATGCGTAAATATGTGCAACCATTTAGGACTTACAGGGACCCCAATTTTTTTTTTCACTCATTGTCAATAGACTTTATTTAGGTTATTCCACAAATAAACACGTGCTTTCAGTATTTATTAGCTCTTTATGAAGACATGTATTTCACAATTTTTTAATAAACACTTTTATATATTAATTTACACTAAACAAATGAATGGTTGATCAATCCGACAATTTGGTTATACACAAACCAATTTCAGCAAACACATCAATTTCTGAATATTTTGCACTATACAGATTTATCGAATTTACTAAAGGCAATCAATTCATTATAATAAGAAGAAATTGATCTAGAGTAACAATGATAGTTGGCTTTATCAAATGTCTCATTAAACATGATATAATTAAATGTATTACATGTGTCAAAGGGTCTGTTTTTTTCGAGTCTTCATGTATTGAACACAAAAAAGGAAAACACTTATGGTAATATGACTAAAAACGGAATTTATCGTCCAAATTGTTTCTCGAGTATGAATTTAATGTCTCCAAACTCCTGTAATTAGATCCAGTGATGCTCATTTGAGTAGGAAAAATTGAGAGCACAAAGGATCACGCAAAGTCATTGTTTTTTATCAGCTTTAAGTGGTTTAACACCTGTAATGTAATTTTATGCTGTCAAGTACTGGTTTCACCACTGAGAGGGACTTTTCCAATAATGAAACATGCATCAGTAATTCCTGTAGCAGTAATTGCTTTTAAGGCATTTATGATTGTTATTTTTAGAATTAAATGCCTTCAAAGTCCCCTGTCTCAGCTTGCGCAGTGCTACTTCCTTTTTTAAAGATTTTTCCATCAAATCAAAGACAAATAACAGAAACCACATCCTTTCCAAGGCGCACTCTCAGCTCTTATTGGTTTGCTGCAGTGACCCGAACAAGCATGGGCCATCATTTTATGAAGTACAAGTCTCTGGGCGCAAAAACAGTTCATCCCCAAAGAGCAGAATAAGCCCTGAATATTTTCCATGATTTGAATATACCAGAAACCTAAAAATAATAGCAGCAAGTGTGCAGCCGACAGTTTTACTTATTGTTGTGCCATATACCCAAATACATAAAGAATACAATGGATTTTGTTGGGACATTGAGAAAAATGGTGAGAAAACCGTGCTAATTAGACACTTGTTCTTAACAGCTAAAGGCCAGAAAAGTCCCAGATGAAATCACTTACTTCCACTCTATTTTCCTTTTACCCCGCCATGTGCGCTTTCTCAATCACTGAGAAACTAAAGGAAATAGTATAGGAAGTGCTAGCAGTGTGAGTAATACTAGGCCTGCTCAATGGGGCATCCACTGGGAACAATGACACTGACAAGTGATAAATTTGCTAACTGCCTTACCAGTGATTACAGAGGGATGATTGCGGTGTGAGGTGATGCTGTGCACCCTGTGAGGGGCAGTCAGAGTGAAGGGCAAACTTCCCTGAGTGATGTTTCTGCTATTGTTGGAAGGAAGGAAGGGTGGACAGACAAGCCGCTTCATCTCTCATTAATACATATCAGACATGAAGTGGAAAATTTGTTTTATTTGATAAACAAGTATAGGGACACTGCTTACGCATTTCCACGTGAGCTGACAAGTGGTCTTAGGAGGGTTAAGGGTACTGTTGGCATGCTGTGGAGGCTGACTGAGTGGATTTTTTTCTATCTGCTTGTCAATCAGAGGTTGTTTCTTTAACTTCTCATTTCTCTTGTATCCTTCTCTTCAAACTCTGCAGATAAAGATCAGAAGGGGAAGTTCAGCGTCCCTGTCCTGGATGTAAAAAGTCGGCAGCTGGTTCTGGAGGCCAACCAGACACTGCTGCTCAACTGCAGGTGAGTTTCAGGTACATCTAAAGCCAGGAGACCTCAGTTTGAGCAAAGGGGGTTGGAGCTGGGAGGAAAGAGGAAATCTGACTAATTTTATCCAGAAATCTAAGCCAAGTTAGGCGAGAAATCATATTATTATATAATTATATCGATTAGAGCATTTTATTACATGATAGACATCAATACAACAGCAGTAATGAAACTTTAAAAAAGAAAGTTGAATTTTCTGAAAAGTATTGCAAATCATCTTCAGAATAAAATCTATTATCACTGAAGATGTTTAATTGGCCTACTAACTCTATTAAGTCAAAAAGATCAAACAATCCATCAGATGAAAAGACACATCCAAGTGTTTTCTGCAACTCTTGACCAGGGGTCGCATGGAGCTGTCATGGGCGTTCCCAGCAGGCCTGGACAGAGATCTGGTGGAAGTGTATGAATCACGCTGTGGAAGAAAGAACCAGCAATACTGCAGCCGTTTGCGGGTCATTCGCAGCCAGGCCCAGCACACAGGACTGTTTCGCTGCCGATACCGGCACAGTACCCAAAAGCAGACGTCCATATACGTGTTTTTCACAGGTAAGACGCCCAAGGTCCACACCAGACTCGGATATTATCTCTTCTGCTTTCTTTTTTTCTTATTTCCACTTGTTTTTAACTCTGGTCCATTCTGCGAGGAACCCCTCACTCCTTCACCCCATTATGCCTATTGTTTATTCCCTGAAGTCAAACAGGATGTGTTGGGTGCTAAATACAGACCAATGCCAGAGAGCCAATTATATCTAAACACTGTTTGTCCCAACAACACATCCTTCTAAATGACTCCGGTACAGTTTCACCCCACTCCTTCCCTGCCTCTCCTTTCTCATCCCAGGCCCACCTCCCTCTTGTCTATATATAAATCCTTTTTTACTTTCATTTACGTGCTACCTCGAGGCCAGGAATAGCCCAGCTGCTGAAAGGCTCAGGCCCGGGCAGAGTTTCCCAGGGCATCAGCCTTATCTGCTCCACTCAGCCTTGCTTGAAGCATCCTGTGCTTGGGAGAGGAGGGGAAGGGCTAAGGGGAGGGGTTGCTGGGAGGGGATGTTGCTGTGTCTCTACAAGGTGGCGGTGTTTTGTGAGTGTGTGTGCGTGTGTGAGGAGCTGAGAGGGATAAGATGAAGGCCAGTGGCTCTGTGGTTGCCAGGAGGCAGAGGAGGCAAGATGTCTGCCAGGCAAGCTCCTCCCTGTCCTGGAGGGTGACGCTGCTTAGGCTGAGCCGTGTGAGGTGAGGAGCTGGGCAGGAGGCCAGGGTCACAGGGCACGCTACTGTTTGGTCAACAGGACCCTAGGGGGCCGTCAATTGCTCGGGTCACCATGTCCATTAAGCATCAGACTTGGCCTGCAGCTCTACTCAGACGCTGCCTCCCTCCCTGAGTCCTGTATCAAGGAATCAAAGCGAGAGAAGGAAGCCTTTGGCCCACTAGTCCTTGGGGTACTTTTGTTCAAAGGTTCAGAGATTTGCTTTCTTGTATAACACCCTATGGTCCCAAACAATACAGTGAGCAACACCCACACCTTTGAATGGCACATAACTATTACAGTAGTCGATCTGAGGGGAGAAAACACAGAGAGGCCTTTTGATTGCGTCTAAACAATCTGTGTGTTTATTGTTGACTGCAGTCATTTAGTGAAGTGGTATTCAATGAATGGGTGTGGAGGACAGTGTATGTTTGGACAGTGTTTGTCTGTGT
>JAVQJG010152131.1:0-15616 GCA_036024015.1 Craterocephalus amniculus
CAGAGGAGACGGCCGTGCTTCTGGATCCTGTTCACATCTGGATCCTGTTAACATCTGGATCGTGGTCACATCTGGATCCTGCTCACATCTGGATCCTGTTCACATCTGGATCCTGTTCACATCTGGATCCTGTTAACATGTGGATCCTGCTCACATCTGGCTTCTTCTCTGCATCACAGAGCTTTAAGCCAGATGTGGGTTTCAGGGTTAACTGTGTTCACACACAGAGATTTCTGGAAGTCTTCCTGAGTCCATGCACTGGTTTCCAACAGAGAACCAGGTTTGCTTTAAATGCAGAACATCACCAGCGTCCAGCCTTGTCCCATGCGCACAGAGATTCCTCCTGATTCTCTGAATCCTTGATGATATTAAACACTTTTTCCACAATGATCAGACCCAGTGTTTCGCAGGTCGGTGAACTTCTGTCCATCTTTCTATTCGAGAGACTCTGCCTCTCTGAAATGCTCCTTTCGTCATGTTACTGATGTAACAATTCAGTCAAGCCACGATTCTATTCGATTCAATTCGATTCTATTCGATTCTCGATTTTATTTTCTTGATTCCGATTTTTTTACAATTTTTTTCCAACAAAATAAGTTTTTGTTATTTATGGCTAAACGATTGTCTTTTTCTTATATCTGTCTTTTTCTCCCTTGTTTAAAACTGTGACCTTCTATTGCCTGTTGTATTAACAAAACTTAACACTGAAGAAATAATCATTATAGATATGGAAATGATCACAAATCTTTATGAACAAAAGAAGTTTTTGTTTTGAACGTCATTTGCATTGATTGCATTGATGCATTGTATGTGAATCAGTTTTCCTTTTTTCTACATAGATTGCCATTTAAACCAGTTTGAATCGATTTTAAATCGATTTTCGAAGTATCATACCATCCCTACCTGTTGCCAATTAAGCTTATTAGTGATCAAATGCTCAAATGATCAAATGTCAGTTGTCTTTTATTTGTAATAATGACTCTTTGTTTTGCTGCCTTCAAGTAAAACATGAGCTTATATTTTCCATAAAATAGTCAACAGCTTCAGTTTTAACATCTGAAAAAATGTTCATGCCCTATTGCAAATAAAATATTACATGAACTTTTTTGGAATTGCAGTTATACTTTATGGAATTGTCTGGTATTTTTTTAAATATTTACACAGAAAAAAAAACAATTCTGAAGAGTTCAGAAACTTAGTAATCATAATGACAGACTTAAAAGAAATGAAAGAGTCAAACATGATGAGTTTTATGTGATGACATTACCTTCCTCCTCTGGTCCTCCTCGTCCAGCAGCCTTGCCTGCAGCTGTCTCACCATCACCTGCCTCTTCCACTCAGCTATAGGACGGCCCTTCTCATCATGTGTGGGTACCAGGTAGTCGATGTCCGACAGGTTTGCCTCCTCCGTGGGCAGGACCACCATCTTATTCTACAGAGAACCAGAGTTAGATGCATTATATCTATACTTAAGTGTCACGGTTAGATATTTTTTCAATACAAAAAATAAATGTTAATGCCTTTTTTTTACTTGTATTTTACGAATACTTGTTAAATACTAAACAAAAGCTTTTTAATCCAATGTTGTAATCTCTAAAAATGACCAATGCTCTTCAGGTTTTTCAGCCATTAAGATTTGAAGTACTGCAGCGGCGTACTTACAGCTTGTCCGGTGAAGACTCCTGACATTCCCGAATCTTTCAAAGATTTAATGGACTTCATGTCGGCTAGCAGCTTTTTTCCAGCCAGGAGGTTTGTATCAGGATATGTTTGATCAGCAGAGACAGCAACAGCGCTTCCAGCCGCCTTGGACTGATTAAAAACTTTAATAACTGAAATAAAAAAGATTATTTTTTAATAAAAAATGTGAGTAATGACTTACAGCCTCTGTTAAACAGCACAAAGCCTCGCTTTGGTTCTTCAAAAGGATGAGCAAAGAGTTTTTTCTGACCAGATGCTGCAGTCTGAACCTGCTCCATCCTGCTGGCTGCCCTCCTCTCGGGCCGGGCAGCTGAGGGGGAGGAAGGAGCCGGTGGAGGCTGCGGGTATCTGGCCTGGGGGGGCTCCTCACACTCGGGTTGCTCATTTGGACAAAAAGAAAATGGCCTGGTTACTTTACATCAGTGGTTTGAGCCACGAACCCCCTCCTTAAAGAGTAATTATTGTGTGATATGTCTAATGGATCATCCTGCAGCAGCTTCTTTAATTTGAGGCTGGAAAAGTGTCAGAAACTTCAGGAGGTTTACGGTGGATTATGTTCACCGCTATAACAGAGCACCTTCATGCCCAAAATCAGCTTGAAATTTGGATTTGTAATATGGCACAAGTAATAACTTATTGAGTAAAATTTTGGTTTGCATTACAGCGTGAAAACATTTCATCTCTTTGCATTAATGTGTTAATCTCAACAGCCCTAATAAAAAGGCAAAACCCTGAAATTAGCTAGGGACCCACCAGTTAAGGAAAAGGCTGCTTTATATTTTAAGATTCACAGAGAAAATGAGAAAAGCCCCCAAACATTGAGACTCACCTTTAAGCTGTCCATTTGTGTGTTGGAGATCTGACCGTGCCTGGATGCTGCACTCAGGCTCCCGTAGTAGTCCTCTCTGCCACGCTGCAACAACACAGCAGGCTTTACCTTCACCTCCTCCTCCAATGGGGTGATTATCTCGATGGGTTTATCTCTGCTCGACGCCTGAAAATATCACATTTCATTGCTTTAAACCATGTCATGCATGAATTACAGTTTCTCTCAGTTGCTTTGATGCATTTCTCACGAGACTTCACATTTGCCGAACAGTCAGTGCGTTCCTCAAAACAATTAGTACAAACTGCAGAACCTGCTGGATAACCTGCAAAAACGCGTCACTTGCTAAAAATAGATGATTCATCCTTCAAAGCAAGTTTTTACGTCAATGAAAGTGTCCGAGCCATCAAAATGAAAAGTCCCATCACCATTGAGTACAAACAAGGTACTCAAATGGCTCATTTTCATTCTGATAGTCTGATCTGTGAGTGTTCCTGAATGCAAAAGTCAGATCTTGGAGACATTACTTCACACAGTTAGTTACACATTACTATATTGTTTTACAGTAGAATGATAACTGAATACATGACACAGAATAATTGGCTTTTTTTTAAAAATCCACACACTTTCTGCCATCATACAGTAATATGTAAACACTAAACAGAAGGAAAACAATAAGTTCTATAGAACAAATTTACTTTCAACCCATGGGTAAAGTTACGCATTAGTAAATATACTATATAGAAGCATATTACTGTACTGGATGGAGCTGAACTTAAAAATCACTCCTGTTACTGTAAGAAAAAGAAAAAAAAAGAAGATAAAGACAGTAAATCAGTCTTTTGCATCAGTCTTTTGCTGTTTGTCTGTCTAATAGTTTTGTGGGGATTGATTATTCTGTTGTTGTTAGTATTTTTAGTTTTGACTGATATGATCAAAGCAAATGATAATGTCGTGAAATAACAGAGAATTGTATGTAAACGAATGCCACATGTCCAAAAGCATTGGCAGTTTGATAACGCAATGAGAAACGATCCTTGTATGAGCACACATGACTAATTGTTGTGGAGTTTGAACTTAGAGTTACAGTATGAAAATGTGAAGTCTCATGTGAGAAATGCACCAAAGCAACTGAGGAAAACTGTATTTAGAAACAGCGCCTGCTTGTTGCATACAGTAATTTACTGATGCTTTTTTATTTCTTACAGATAGCTGGCCAGACAGATGGACAGACAACATAAAGGAAAGTGAGGACGCGCTCTGCCTGAACATCTGGGCTGTCATAAAGGAAACTGAGGAACTGAGTGATCGGTTTATATCCTCAGATGAATTCATGTTGTAAAATCTGTCGCAGCTTTTCTGCCATCATTCCTTCCTGGCTTTTGCTGTGGCAACAGCGTTGAATATGTTTAAACTCTTTGTATTTCTGAAGAGTCTGCTCCTCCATGGTGACATGCGCTGCTCTGCGGGGTTTCTCTGTGATTGGTCAGACATTGCAGACTCCACCCCTTTTCATGTGAGCGCGCTCTGATACAGGGAAAACCCTGGGTTGAGTTCCCGGGTTGATAACCAGCTTCGTAGTATCGCTTATCTGGAGCCTGAATATCTGCGTAAGTCAACCCCGGTAACAAACCCTGCCGTCCATCACGCTTCATAGGACAGGCAAAGACGCTTTGTCTGAGTTCCTAAATGTTCAATATAATTTTTATGATGTGGTTTTTAGAAAGAAGCCTCATCTTGCAGCATGGTCATGGGGATTTCTGTGATAATAACCGTACCAAGTAAATCTTTGACTGTGTCAATCATCATCATGATCATTCTTATTGCGCTCCAGTCACTGTCTGCATGAGAGAAAGGGCGCCACAGCAACTTCCTACAGTTTAATAGTTACAAAACTCATTTAGTTCCAGTTGGCACCCCTCACTAAACCCCAACATCACTGCTTTCTACGGCCAGGACATTCCCCTCGCATCAGCAGCTTTGACCTGCATCTAACCTTTGAAGGTCACATCAAACTCATGCAAGCCGCTCACCCTCCCTGATACCACAAGCATCCCAAAGCACCTTCAAACCAGCGGCGCTAAGATCCTGATAAGAGCGTCTACATGAGCCCATCCTCCACTCATTACACCAGCTTCCCAGTACGAGTCCTCTCCTCACCTTCCAGTGTATCACTGGGATGCCTCCTGGTTCCCAGCACCACAACCCCACCCTTCAGGTCCTCTCACACCCACACTGTAAACCCGAACAGTACAACTAACTCTAAATTATTAAGGACGGGTAACTCAAAAGCAGTTTAAGTTAAGTTTTCTCAGTGAGTTGTGCACTTTGATTTAAAGTAGATCAATATTATTAAGTTCATAGGTGTCATCAAAATGACATGAAAGTGCAGCCACATGGTAGTGTGGTGGTTAGCACTCCTGTTTCACAGGATACAGGTTGCAGATCGAATCCAGGACAGGACAGGATTATTATTGATTATGGGGACTCCTGATTTGGGCTGAAGAAGGGTTTGAAACAGTATAGGTTAATTTTTTCCCAGTGTATGCAAGTTTAGTCAAACTCATAAAATTTGTTTCACAACTCAAAATCTTTGGGAAAGTTCTAAATCTTTTGAGTAACTTGAAAGTATATCTTTTAAGTTTAGTGGAACTCAAAAAATGTATTTATGCAACTCAAAAACGTTGACGTAATCGGTTACGACAAACATTTTGAGTATTTTCAACTTGTTCGGGTTTACAGTGTAGCTGACCGATGACATTTTCCCTGAAATGTCCATCCCTCATCTAAATTAGTGTGTAGAGCGGCTGCTGTCTACTGTGGTAGCACTCTGTGTCTCATGGAAACAGAAACAGATGCGGTTTACCTGCCACAGTGTTACATGAACATTTCATGTGTGTCATTTTAAAGCGTTTGTTTGTGGAAATATTTAGTGTTTGGACACCAGTTTGTAGGTTAATCAGAGTACGCCTCCTCATGTTAATCTGTCTAGAATTAAAGCATGAATTACTTGGTTTCCGTCTCTTAGAGTGGAGGAACGTGAGGCTAAAGGTGAACGACTGTCAGTGGAATAGATAATCAGCTTTATCCTGCACCATGCAGAAGGTAAACGGCCTCAGCACACCAGAGGTCACATGTTTGCTATGGTAACAACGTTCAGAAAAGAAGAGTGCTCGTTTCCAAGGTGACGTATGACCACATTGTAGGTGTAGCCAAGAAAAGGAGACACATCATCTCAGGATGGCTTTGATCAAGGTGTGAAACATTGCCTGACTATTGCCAGTCGCTCAGAAAATGTTTCCAAGGATATTTGTCACTCAAGTGAATATGCATTTAAAGTCGGTGGCATCACATACACTCAACACGTTTCAAACTCTCTCATATTATTTTTTTCTCGCCCAATTCATTTTCATATGAATGGAAAATGAATCAGCCCTGCCTGATCTTCATCTTGATCTGTAACTGAATGATCTCTTTTGTTGTGCAGTCCCTTGAACTTTGAAGAGAATGTGAAAAAACGATAACTTAAAGCCTGCCTCTCTATATTCGGTGCCACTCTCCTGGCTATGAATCATTAATGATGGCCATCCTCGCGTGCTGTAGGCTCTAAGTAGAGCCATTGTAGCTGCCATCTCAGCACAAATGTAAATTTCATATTACAAAATCATATCATTTGCTCATAATACTGCTCATCAGCCAAGATTTGAGTTGTAATTAAGAAGTTTTGTCTGGCAGAGCAAACACCAGATCTAGTGAAAGGGACAAGCGGTGTGTGGTGGCTCGGGAAGGATATAAATAGCTGCTTTCGTAGGCCAGGATTCCCTGTCGGGTTGGAGCCAAACACCTAGCAGATCACGCCAACTGATTAGCATGGGCCAGCTCATGTTGCTGTAGATGTAGAACCGCCTCAGAAATGACACGATATACAGAAGGAGGTTCTTTCTCCCCCCGATGCAACAAACTGCAATCTATAGATTCAAAGATGTATTTGCATTATATTTCCATGATGAGCAAAAATATGATCCATGATTGATGACAGGTTGCATTTGGCTCCATGCAGGTCTAAGAGGCAGATGCTACAGCCTGGATCAACAGCTGCAATAAAAATGGAGGCAGGCAGAAGGTGGTTCTTTACAAAAATATCTTTTATTTTATTATACTGTATAGTCTGTATCAGCATTGTAATCGGTGCATGGATGTATGGGACTAAACCGAAACAGACATGGCAAACATGCAGTCAGGCGATCGCCCAGCCCAGACCTGGAGGCACATCAACTTCAGGCTGCTGAAGCCCCTAAGTAGGGCAGAGCACACCGGGCCCAAGTCTACCTCATGCCACTAATTACCAGAGACAGCACCTGCAAAACACAAAGAAGTGGTGGGGCGTTCACACGGAATCCACTCCAACTTTACGTCCAAATGACCCCACAGCTGTAAACATGCCTGTCATTTACAGACTGGATAACCTCGAGGGAGATACGTGTGTTTGATATTTGGGGTTTTACATTTGTGATGCAATGCTCAGGTTGTACATTTTTTACTGTGCTGCTGTGGTCTTAGTCAGGACACTTTTGGAAAAAGATATTTTTACTCTGTCAGGTTTTCCTGGTTAAATAACGACTGAATAACAGGATAATCTTACAACCTGCCTCTTTCAATCAGATGCTCCAATAGACACAAGTTCTTGGTATCTTATATTCTCCAGTAGATCTGCAAAGTTTAATTGTGCTCTTTTCAATGATTATTCATTCATGTAAAATAGTCATTACAAACTTTCTTCCTCATTAGTTGAGAAAAAAAATATTATGGAAGTGAATGAAGCCTGTTGTTGTGCCACTTTGTGCTCTGAGCTGATTCAAGAAAGCCTCATAAGACCAATCGCAATGAGGCCTGCAGAGGATGGAAACCAGGAAATGTGCCTCTCTTTTGATTTATAATACTTGCATATATATAAAAAACTGTCAGCATTAGAAGCTTCTTGGAAAAGTTTCAGAATAAGTTTGAGGTGCAGATGTGACCTGTTATAGTGAGGAGGCTCTTGAGGAAGATTTCTGAGTTTCATCAAATTTAAACTGTGATTATATCAAAATTGTAAAAGATATCAAAATTCCCTTTCAGACAGTAGGAGTTTTATCTTTTTTGACCAGTTTAACCTTTAAATGAAGCTTCTACATAAGTGTGCCTGAGTTGTAGGACTTCAAAATAGACCATTTAGTCAAAATCCCACACAATCTATAATGTGAGAAAAAAAAATTGTTTTCTTGCGATTTTGAAAAGAAATTCAAAGATTTTGTACATCAAAAGTCATAGCACAACTCTTCTATTTATGACCCACGTTTTGATACAAGTATTGCTTGAGCCAATGCTGTGCGGCGAGTTTGATGCTGAAAATTGAGAAGTAAACTGAATCATAGTGTTGTGGAGTAAATGCAAACAAACGTGTCTTAATGCTAACATCATCAACACCCATACTGTAATAATCATTATTTCAGCTCAGTCATAGAACAAAAGCCGCTCATTGCATTTTCAGTTGTGTCAGTCATTCTGAGCGACACAGCCTCATCACCTATAGCAGATAACAAGCTACAGGTGATGAAGATGAAACAGAAATGCTTTAAACATCATCAGGAGATTTATGTTACATAAGTTTCATAGCATTGAGAGGTGGATTAAGAGCTTCCCTACCTACACAAGCAAGCCCAGTTTCCTGTCAACAAGAATTTTATTATCCACTGTAAGCTGTTTCTTTAGCAGGGATGAGATGAAGTCTTTCAGACTGACAGGATGTGTGTGTGTGATGGGATCTTCTCTCAAAGAGCTGCCGTGCTTGTCCTCCCTGTTCTTATTTTCTTTTACACTGAATGAAAATCAATTTGTTTCATGGTCACAGACAGAAAAGCAGATTTTTCTTCTCCCTGCTCATCAGCAACAGCTCATGTTGCCGGTGCTTCTAGCATGTCGCTAGTGGGTGCTTTGTGTGTCTCCAGGGGTGAGTTAGAGGTGTTGCATGTTATAAAACAATGAGGATTATAAAGGAACAAACCTGCACCCTGGAGACTTGTAAGAGCACCGAGCCCCGTTTGTCCTCTGAAATCATCAGTTTGAATTGCAGCCGCTCTTGCAGCTAAGTTACAATGTTGCATCCAGTTAGATGAGGAAAATTATAGGGTGTACTGTACAATCCTGATCCCCTGCACGATAAAATCCTGAATATTTTTAACCATACGATGTGCGATTTGCATTTTAAGATATTCTTTTGAATCACTGATTGTCCGCATTTATTAAAAGTGTTTCTTCAGAGGGAACCCTCGCTGTCTGTTCTTACAGGAACACACTCCACTGCTTCGAGTAAACATCTCCTTTTACGAAAAGGTGACATTCTCATTCACAGGTTGATCCTTTCATTCAATGCTCATGAAACAACCTGACAAATAAGTGTTATAAATTGATTTTTGTGGGTGTGAATTGAATAATTTCTGTTATGTCCTGGCAGTTCCATACATTTACCATGAACTCTATTCTATGACACATCATCCATCCACTGCATGTTTCCTTAAGGTTCATTTACTGAACAATGCTATTTACAAGGAAAGAAAGGCAGTGGAGGAGGATGTCGATGGTGAAACAGGAGGTGAAAGCCTCCGAGATCTTGCTGCAGATTTGTTATGTTCATGCAGGCCAGAGTTTGTGCATAAACACAAAGTCTAGGAAACACAATATCCAGAGATGCATGGATCCTGATACTAAAAAGCATATTGCTGATGAGTGCTCTGCAGACATGCAAGTTGTCCTTTAATGTAGGGATCATTATCATCAGACCTCTGGAGTCAGGGTCATAAGGGGCTTTGTGTGTTCCACACACAAGCTGTTGGAGAACCATCTAATTAAAAAAAACACAATTCAAAGGAGCATGTATGATTAAATCGTTAAATTGCACCCTAACAACGTTTAGTTGGGAAAAATCTGATTCCTCAGCATAACTTTAAGAATCTCCAAGGATCACAAAAAAACATTCAGAGCCCTGCTTCCATCAAGCAGAGTTACCAGAAAATGTTTACATGTTTTTATGCTCATGATGATAAATAATGTTTTTTCCATGCTGTAATTAGCTGCAGCACCCTCTCTCTGAAAAACTCGTTTATCTCTTGTCTGTTCCTGCAACCTAACTTGTAATAACTCCTTTACAATGAATCGTCTGCACATACAAAAGAAGAAAATGCCACTTGTGTGTTGTTTAGATGTGTTTCATGGTGCAGTCCAGGCCAGGAAAAGATTGATCTTCTCTGTAAATAACAAACAAGCATTCATTTTTGGACTAGGAACATTACAGACCTTCTGTTTATTCAAAAAAGAACAAAAAAGTGGTTAAAATTAAAATGTGTGGTAACATTTCAAGCTGGTGCACACAAACGTTCATCTCTCTTCACCTTATTAAACCACTGGTCATCCACTTCAGGCTTCATCTTTGAGTCTTTGGTGAGATAAGATAAGAATGTTTAGCAATTGGACTTCACAGCAGGTGGCGTGCTTCAAAACGTACATTTTTACCTACAAATACAGCTTGAAGAGCATTTGGTGCAAACATATCATCCAAGTGATATCTGCACTTTAAGGTGTATCTGGTATCCTAGTAACTGTTGTAGTTTAAGGCAGCACTGGCATCTCTCGAGATTCCTGACACATATCTGACACCAGCAGTGACCCCTTGAGATTTTTGTGCACATATCTGGCAACACGTCCTCCCAGCAGAGCGTGCACCACATGGCACATCGTGTTCTGGCAGCCCGCAGGAGCAGCTACAGGGAGACGGGTGCAGAGGAAGAAACTGGCAGGACACCAGGGCTGCTCACTTTCTACCACTGCTGTTTACACACACACACACACACACACACTAAGTTGCACTCTTAGCTTAATTCAAAATTTCAGCTGTTATGCAACCTGCAAAGGATTAATTCAACATAATCTTTGTTGGGAGTTCACACTGTGGATGTTTTCCCTTCTAGTGTTGCTAAGAGGAAGCATGTTTCAGACTCTGTGCCCATTTCACAAACTGATTTAGGATTCACTTGATATGTTTTAAACCTGTTTCTAGGAGGTGAAATCAGCTTTACCGTGACAGAAACATAAATATTTTGCCTCCTGCCTCCCTCATGTTACACCACTCCCCTCCCATGCAATATGGAGGAGCTTCCCCAGTGTATTCTGTAATACCTTTACTCTACAATGCATTCTGCTGCAGCTCGGCCCTCCTCACCCTTGATATGACCCTCTTACGATGCCAGATGAGAGCTTTCTGCACTTGTGTCTTGGAAGAATGCTGTAGTGCCTCTTGCTGTCTGCTTTTGCACAGTATCACACCAGAACTTTTTCATTTGGATGCAGAATCCAGCTTTCACTAAGTAACAAAAAAATGTTGCTCCATGAACACGCAACTCAGGACTGCAGCCCTGCGATATTTTGTGAGGTGAACCGAAACAAAAGCAGTGCTCTGTAGGCAAGGGACGCACAGAAGGAGAGAAGAAGTGAGGCTGCTGTGAGGCAATTGTCGCTTTGCACCAATGCAGCCCTGTGTGAGAACCGGTCAGCGCTGCAGCAGACAAACAGGCTCTTGGGTTTTCCTTGTCACTGCAATGGCCGAGGTACCCTTCACTCAACACAAATTTAGTCATGTGGACATGGTGAAGACACCTTATTGAAAGGTCAAACTGAGCATCAGGATGAGGAACAAAGGAGATTTAAGTGACTGAACATGGCATTGTTGTTGGTCTGAGTGTTTACTGAGATTTCCACAAAGAAACATCTTTGAAGTTTCCAGAGAATGGGCCCCTTTGCACCAAGGAATCATGGTTTCACCAGCACAGCCTACCTGCTGATCTTGCCCATCCCTTTTATAAGCACAGCGTCTGGTAGCTAGCACACAGGTAGCATTCAGCTACCTGTTGGCTAGCTATGCTATGCTTTTTTTTCTTTATTGTGCATATAACTCTGGGCTCAGGCAGAGTGCAGTGCAGGTAAACAAAGACCAACATAGTCGAAGCAGCCCATGCGCGTACAGTACACAACATTGGCAAGGCAAGCTTATTTGTATAGCACATTTTCAGGTTCAAGACAATTCAAAGTGCTTTAAATAAAACTTTAAAAGCATAAAAAGCATGAAAATTCAGGTAAAGAATTACAAAAAATAATAATTTCAACATGCCAACAAACATTCATACACACTAAAAGTATATAAAATAAAATCTTTAAAATGATGAAAAGCAGGATAAGTTAAAAGAAACCATGCGTGTTGGCATCACACAGACTTCTGGAACAGAGCTAGAACTTGTGCTATGCTCCTTTTTTATTTTTAAAATTCAGCTGGCTACATCTCAGTCACAGCTTTGAAACTGTCATGTTTACATTCTTTGTTATTTTGCTCGTATTCTTGCTTCAAAAATGAAAGTCATCCAGTTTCCCAAATGATGTTAAAACTATAAAGTTTGATGAAGAAACACACGGCCAGCACATGTTCCTGCCATGCCGAAGTGAGTGATGTGGAGTTGCACAGCTTTGTGTTTTAGTGTGATGAATGCTGCAGATAAAGAGACTCAGGAGGCAAAACCAGGCATGCAGGCGAAGCAAAACATCTGGCCTGGACCCCAAGGAGCTTGGGGACATTACCCTCCCAAGGACGGTTCCCTCAGTCTGTGCACCAATCAAATCATCTGCTTGGGATGTATGTGTGTGTGTGTGTGTGTGTGTGTGTGTGTGTGTGTGTGTGTGTGAGAGAGAGTGTTAAGCTTCCTCCTCTGCTCTTTCAATCATCTCGCCAGCACTTGCAATCACTCCGGACCAGGCACAGAAAAGCTGCTTCATCATCAACTCATTTAAAATTCACTGCATAGAAATGGATATTTATTATATTTACCACCTGCTGGAGCCAATCACAGATATTATTTCGCTCCAGCTGGAGAAGCTATCCACACATTTTCTCATTGCTCAGATGTGATTGAGTGTGGTCAGCACATACAGGGCTGGACTGTGTGTTCATGGTCTGCATTTTGTCGCCACGCAGGCTTCCTTATCTCAGCACCTCGGCCTTCCTGTCAGCAGACAGCATCATCACCCCATTCTGCTGCGACAGAGGAAACAGAGAACTGATTGCAAGTTTAGTTTCTTTTATAAAGGACAGAAAAGCCCTGTTGTGTTCACGTGAAATGGACAGAGTTGTTATTCAAACACAAAGAAAAGGAATAGTTTGGATCAGTGTGTGCACTCTGACTGCTGTTTTGTGGATGCAGAGTGACACTCAGGTGGTCTTCTTCATGCTACAGACCTTTTATAAAATGCCAGAGATTCACAGCACCAGGGCTTCAACAATAATCCATTTTGAACAGTGCCAGAGGGTATTTGACTTTCAGTTTTTACCAGCAGAGAGAAAAATGCAGGGATGTTTCATCCCTCCTCACCCTTACCTCCCATCAAAATATGCATCGCTACCTGTTGGTCCAAATAAAGATGGGATTAAATATGCATTTAGATGTATTTGCCTGTGTTGGGAGTGATTTGTTAAGAGTAGTTGCATGTCAGAACCTTATTAAAATGAGTGTTTTAACCTTTTTAAGCCAACATCGGTCCTTCAAGTCTGTGTGGATGATTCGTGAATACAATGCAGGCTTTGCCGATGATATGAAAGCCTTTTAGTGAACTTGTTTTTCAGCCAGCCTCGGTCAGAACATGGCTCATTGAGAGGCCACAGGGTGTCTGGGATACCATCTTGCCTCACGTCCATGACTGCGGTATTCATTCCAGTCCGTTAAAAACTGTGCAATGAGCAGTTTGAAGGAGAGAGGGCTGGAGGGGAGTGATAACACCGCCTGCACAAAGGCAGCTCAGATGATGCCTGACAACAGGCGGGAAGAAGAGGCGAAGTTGTATCAGATGATTTAAATGATGACCTTACATGCTCCAGCACTCTGTGAGATTTGACCTTTATTATCCTACTTGTCAAACCATTTTTTTCAGGTTTCTATCAGTTTAGATCAGTATGAAGTTTACTGTAACTGCTTTATTTGACATATTTAGTTATTTTGATGGGGATTTAATAGAAACTGTCCTGTGGATCTGTGTTAAGTGTCTGATCATTCAGGTGAGGATGGTTTGTATTCAAATGAAAATATTCTGGTGGAAGTGAGTGGAGATGGACATCACGTTTCAAAATGTCCTTTTCTTTTTATCCATCACAAACAGCTTTTTCAACTACTTTTCTAAAAGGATAATACACTGATAAAGTGTGCCACAAGGACAGGTTTCTGTGTAAGTCTGATCTCCTTGACATGTTATTTTGGCACAAGCAAAGGAGATTTCTTAATATCTTCTGATTTTTAAGTGTTTTTCATGCTTATCAGGTGGGGAAATCATGCTAAACTGTCTCTCAAGGCTTTGAATTCCACTATTTAATCTTTTCTTTTTCCACAGCAACAGTTTAAAGTTTAGAGCAGCAAAAACATTATTTTCCACCATAGCGTTGTCATACATTTAGAAACACAGAGGTAGCAGAATTATGGTGTGGGGGCCTGTTGATGGATCTGGGCCAGGGTGACTTTCAGTAACTGACTAAACAGTAATATCTTAATAAATACAATAAATACAGTGAAAGGCAAACATGATGGAATCACCACTAGAACTAGAACAAAGACATAACAAAGACCTTTATGTGCATACACAGAAAAAGTTACAGTTGCCCAATTTACTTACTGCAAGTTGAATCCGTTCAGTTAAAGGGATACTCTGTAACTTTTAACCCAAATATCAGCCTAATGTGAGTAATAATGGAGGATTTCTGGGGTTAATATTCAGTGTTTGACATGTGTCAGCCCCTTGAGGGAAACCTATTCAGAAACCAGACATTGTAACTTTGCAGGAGCAGATCCGTCTCTCATGGGATCATGTGATCTGCAGCGCTCCCCCTCTATAGACACAGAATAGTTTGTCATGGTTGTATGAAGTGAGAAGGTGAAAAAGGTGTCAGAGGAAGCCAGAAAGAGAGAGCGGGAAAGCAGGCAGCTCCAGAGGAAAGATACAAGTAGACCTTCGCAAAGAGAGAGCAGTGTGGATGCAGAACCCACCCTCTGCTTGCCTCGGCATTATTTCACGGGTAATTTAGGTCTGTACAAACTTAACAAAATGTGATGAATATGATTTTTCGCATCTTCCTGCAGTGTTTATTCCAAACAATGGCAGTAAGTGCCTGATGAGCTGCAGAACGTTCCAGCATCTAGTTACTCAAACTCTCTCTAAACATTTTGTTCTAGTGATGCATTTCGTGTAATTCCTGAAAATATCAAAGATGTAATGGAACGATTAGAGACTGGCTTGACTTAGTTTTCATACACTGTAATGTCATATAAGCTGCAGCTAATGCTGATGTTTTCATAACACCTGGAAGATAACATGAGCCGTGTCCCATTTAAGAGTCTGCAGCCTCAGCATCCTCGGAAGGCTGCATAGCCGTTGGTAATTGGGACAGTCTAGCCTTCTGAGCACTTCCTGATTGTGGCACGATGTCATCACATTTGCTATTGAATGGAAGTCTGAATATATTGAACGAAACTTGAGAATATTGAATGGAAGTCTGAATATGTTGAACGAAACTTGAGAATATCGAATAAAACTCTGAATATATTGAATGAAACTTGAGAATATTGAATGAAACTCTGAATATATTGAATGAAACTTGAGAATATTGAATGGAAGTCTGAATATATTGAATGAAACTTGAGAATATTAAATGAAAGTCATGACGACATCTGGGCGCAAGGTCATCTAGTGTCAAAGCGAAAGCCTGTTACCATGAGCGTGACACCAAAGAAATTAGTGGCAGCCATTCTTTCGGATGAATTGCTTATCAATGCATTATGCGTGTACAAAACAGTATTGTTAACATTCACAATTCAAGTCTACCGATGAAGAGCAACAGTCACTCTTTCATCGTGCAAGACCATCTACGAGCCAGGCAGCTTTGGAGTATGTCTCACATCAGCTTGAGGATCATCTTTCCATTATTACAACGCTCTCAGTCCTGAATAGGCTAATCACAACCAACAAAAC
>JAVQJG010152155.1:0-11319 GCA_036024015.1 Craterocephalus amniculus
ATAAAGAAATGCACAAAGGATGTGCTTTATAGCTTACTACATAGAGGTGAATTGTGTGTTTTCGGTACAACAGTAGTAGTGCTTGTGGAACCATGAATGCTGAAGTGAACTTTGTGCCGGCAGGTAATTTGGAAATTTGCCTCCAGAACCATGAAAACTGTGAGAGAACTTACTGTACTTCTTCCATTGCAGACATTCAGTGTCCAAACTAACCCGCCGTGACTGGAGTACGTGCCATAGAGGAGAACATGCAGCCTGAACGGGCTGCTTGTTCTTTTGTTTTTCATGTTATTATTACCACAAGACGACATTAAGGATCTATATCCGGGCACAATCACTAAGGCACGACACTATGTTTATAAAAGTCAAAGCTGTTGTTTGTTCGTTCAGTTTTATTACATTTGGATTGATTTCTACCTTCCTGTTTTTTACTTTTCTGTTTCTTCTGTCCATCCCTCATGCAGAGTTGTTTATGATACAAAGCAGGAGGCGCAGTGTTTCCTGTAATGTCGGTTTACACAGATTTGGATTCATTTACGGAGAAAAAAATCTTAGCGTCAGTGTGAGGATAATTGAGATGGGTCTGACTCATGCTGACCCGGACAGTGAAAGCAATAAGTGTTGATCCGTGACGGTTACGATGTCTCAGCCAAGTTTTGCCTCTTCAGAGCTGAATAAAGTGCAATATGAAGTACTGGGAATGTGTTGTCGCTGTGTTTTTGTGTACAAATGAGCCCAGAAAATACCTCAACAGTAACAAGATATGCGATTGTTTTTTTTTGGTTTTTTTTACTTTTGCAGAAGAAAAAATTCAGAAACCACAATGGACAAGTTTGTTTGTTTTGGCTATATTTCACAGTCATTGATATTTGGGTATCCTATTTAAAAATACCATTTTAATCTCGACCAAAAATATTAGCCTAATGTGAATAATACTGGAAAATTTCAAACTTTATTTATGAACCACTTTTCATGCGATTTGGCAACACAGCGCTTTACACCACTGGCTCCCAAACTTTTTCAGCCATTATCCCCAAGATGACATATATTGGAGTTTGTGACCCTCCATTTCACGATAACAATTAGTAATTATATATCAGACGGGTCGGGTCGTCATGCAGGAGCCTTTTAAAGCATGAAAACGCTCTAAATTAGGATTCATGTGGATTTATGCATGAATTCGTTAAAGAATCAAGGTGTTACGTTTAGATTTGTCTCCATTAATGGGTTTTTTTTGACAGCCATGATAAAAATCCAAAATTTATTTTAGAAATATAGGTTACATATTTTTGGTTTGGGGACCACTGCTTTACACAGTAAAAACAGACTGCTTTTTCCTCCTTTTCAATTGAAAGTTCGTCATAGCTGAATGAAAGTGAAAACAGTGGAGACTGTTTAATTTTGTAAAAGCTGTGTTGCTTAGGGGTAGTCTCAAGGTTAGCACACCTAGTGGCAAAAAATTGCATCTGTAAATTTTCCTTTCACAATAGACCTCTGCATTGGATTTATGTCCTAGTAAAAAATTTTAATCTGTCCATGGATGGGCCTAATTAATCGACAATCGATTGCTAAGAGTTTAATGGAAAACATTACTTTTAATCGATAAAACTAATGTGGCTTTGAACATTCAGAGCCATTGTGATTAATGTCCACACATTGTCCTTATTTAAAGAAAAATAATAAAAATATGTTGTTAATTAATTTAATTGGCTCTATGGAAGAACAGGATTCAGCTAGAATTAATTATATATGCAGAGAATTTCCCTTTTAAAAGCATTAAGCCAAGCATGCTAAACATGGGATGGTGATGGGGTCCTCAAAGAAAAGAACCACTGCATTCGAGGAACTTTTCCTGAGTGGCTTTTTTAAACAATTAAAATAAAGCCCAACTCACAGAAAAACTGATCACTTTTACACTTTATTGTTTAAAGTTATTACAAAAAAGTGTTTGCTGGAAACATTCTTTGCTTTTTGCCTTTTACAAGCACAAAGACAGAAGAAGAAGAGTGAGTAGATGGCGGCAGGACAGGGCTGACGCAGGCGTTTGTGTAAAAACGGGGCCGAGATAACAGTACAGAGACGGAGGGAAGCCCTTAAGTTGCACAAAAAGTCCATGAAATAAAACCAAACAACACTGGGTGAAGGAGAGGAGGAACACAAATGGATTCGTTTAAACTTGTGAGGTATCCTCAGATGACCATAGCAGTGTGTGTGCGCGAGTGTGTGCATGGGTCATTGTTTTCTCCCTGAGGTGAGTTAGTGTGTTGCAGTCTGAGGATACAGCTTATCTACAGAGCTACTGAGTGGACAGATGAACACAAACTGCACACATACAATCAACATATAAATTACAATCGTTCTTTTGCACATACACACACATTACTTTTACCAGCAGGGATGAGTGTGTTCAGATCTCCCCGCTGGCCGGAAGCTCGGTCAGGGCTGTTTGGAAGTGACTGATCGGTAAAGCTGCTTCGCTGTTGGGAAGCTTCTACAGTTGCAGTGTGTGTCTCATTCGGATTTATTGTACAGATGTGGAGCAGAATCTGTGCTTTCACACAAAGTAAAAAATATCAGGACTGCCTTTTCTGAGCTCACTCTTTAATTAAATCAGATCCTACTACCTTGACCTGTCTTCTAAACCACTGCTAAATACGCTAAAAAATGTGTAATTAAAATATTACTAGGCTCCACGGGTAGCCTGAGGATCAATGCATAGACAACAAGCTGCACAGTCAGAGGTTTGCAGGGCTAAAACTGTCTTCAAACTTCAAACACAATCAAACTGGTCACTAAATAAAGGGCAGTTTAACCCTTATGGCTGTTATTATTATTATTATTTATAATCACGTTTTTTAAATAATATTTTCAGTCACCAAACTGAAAGGAAGAGCAGGCAGCCTGATATTTTGTGCTCACTGAAGAGCTCATTTCGCTAAAATGCTACATGGGTGGGAATCACAAAGACTCTGTTTAGAAAGCACAAACACACAGACCTGATGAGTTCCCACACATCCCATAAGAAACTTCTGTAGCTTCAAGCTATGAGTCAAACCTGAGTCAAACATCTTTATCTTGTGTGTTTTGTTGCTTGTTAACAGGACTTCCTATACCGTGACAATTCAGCTGTGAGAAAGAGAAAATGCTTGTGTTTCAGAATGAAAACACATTCTCAGTCGTAGTAAAGCGACCTACGACCCGACCTCAGAGATGGAATTAATACTGAACTGAATACTGAGCCGGATATGACTAAATATAGACCACTGTCCATGTTAGAACTGAAACCCAGAACGTCACAGCAACCAAGCAGACTGAACAAGACACCGTCCACGTCAGTTCAAACTTCCCGTCCACTTAAAACGAACCAAAAAAAAGCAGGTCTGGTTATAAAGTGTGTGTTTGAGTGATGTGTGGTTAGCTACATAGCTTGGCGAGATCAGGAAAAAAATCACTCTTTAAAGGGAGGGAGTAGTCGCTCAGGCGGTCAGTGTCTCCAAAGACGGTGTGAAGGCTCCCTTAATGCTGGAGGAGATTTCTGCTGCATATCTATTGCTCCGAACGTGAGGAGTCAAGCGACCATGCCTGGCCAGACAGAGCAAGTCGAGAGTTAACGCACGACGTGAGTGCACACGAAAGGCTCTATAAATACGACAAATGGCTTTTAGACGAGGAAAGACAACAGGACACACCCAAAACTTTATGTGTAATTAACAATATACTGACTTTTAAAATTAAACACTAAATATTATTGAAGTTAGGTATATCTGACAGGTAAAGGATGAAGTCGAGGTCATGGGCCATAAATAAACATCTTTGTTTAAATAAGCTCTACGAGATGTAGATGTATATTGCACAGAGACACAGATGTATATTGCAACAAATACATGAATAAAAACCGTACGTTTGCACAAGGGGTATGTTAGTAATTTTGATAAATACTGTTCAAAGTACTCTCCAAGAAACAAGGTTTACCCAGCAGTGTTCTTAGTTTGGTTTTTGTGTCTCCGTTTCTCATGAAAATATAGAAATCTTTGTTGTCATTCATGAAAAAGCAATACAAAGGTCACTTAAAAATGAGAAAGAGGCAAAAAAGTCCAGAAAGAACAAAATCTCAGCGAGCCTCCGCTTTAAATGCAGGATCGGCACGAAACTTCCTGCTTCTCCCTCCTCCAAAGCATGCTGGGAACGTTTCCCCTGCTAGTCCAGGGGTCCCTGGAAGATGAGTCTGATGTAGCCCTGCTCGCCGCTCAGCTGCTGGGCGCAGAAGGGGCAGGCGGCGTGGAAGGTGTGGGTGCCGTGAGGAAGCGGGATCTGGCTCCAGAAGGCCGCCGTCTTGTCTGAGCAGACGTGGCCGCAGGGGTTGAAGGCATGAGTGGGTGGGGCCGCGTCCACGTAGAAGCCCGCCTCGCAGCCCAGCCACAGCGGCACGTACGGCCCTTTGGCCCGACACATGGGGCACTCCCTGCTCCGGCCTTCCCGGCCCTCCCTCTCCTCGCGGTGGTTGCCCCAGTTGTGGTAGCCGTGCACGTGGCCACACTGGAGGTACACCCACGGCTGCTTCTCGTCCGGCGTGTCTTTGCGGCGCATGGAGGGGAAGGCCAGCGTGTTGAAGCCCACGGGACACTGCGGCCGGGCCGCGTTGATCTCCTGCCGCAGCGCCTCCAGGTGTTTGAGGGTGGGCGTGCGCGACAGGCCTTCAGCGGTGCGCCACAGCAGGGTGGCGCCGCAGAGGTCAATGAGCGAGCCGTCGACCAGCTCCTGACTCTCAGAGTCCACCTGCAACACAGAGAGACGCCAGGTTAGCAAGCAAGACCAGCATCAAAATGGATTTATAAAATACTGAGGTCATCAGGTCAAAGACAGTTTGATGCATCAAGCAAGTTTTTAGTAAATAAATAAAAACTGTTAAAAAGAATTTATTCACAATAACAAATTTAATAAAATGAAATCGTTGAAATGAAATTAGTTAAGAACAAAATCTTTTATATTTTCAAACTAAACTAAAATGACATACAGTCAAATTAAATCAGATAGGATTAAATATTTTTTATTGATTGATTATTGTCTGGGAATGATTTAAGCAGAATTTTATATCTGATCTTTTATCCCTATTTTTTTACTCTTTATATATTTCTTTTTTTTATGCCTTGGAAATGTTTTTAGCGAAACTTGATTTTTGTTGAATTTCAGCATTTCTTTTCTCTATTTTACCTGTTGTTTTCCACAGCTCTTTGTAGCACTTTAAGATTCCCAAGCAATATAAAGTGCAATACAAATAAAATTTCTTATCATAATATTTATATTTTCAAACTCAGATTATAAAATAATATAAAAATTAACATTTGAACACTCTTTTTACAACAGCTGTTCAAACCGGCTGTTCTGTAATGGGCAGATTAAACGCAGCACTCAGCATCTGGTCCTTCCTCTGTACAGTAAGCCACTCTGCAGAGGAGGCAGCACTGTATGTAGCTCCTCCTACTGCATATCCATATCAGTGTCACCTCCTTCATTTTTCTCCCTTCCATACGTTTAGGATCCTACGTTGAGCATCCCTGCTTCAGGGATTTCTCATGTACACATGAAGATCCAGAGCAGAGCTATACTACTGTAATGATTACAATCTGCTACAATAACTGGAAATGGTTTCAGTTACCTTTCTGATAACTGACCAATGAGCCGTGCATTTTCTCTACACATTTCCAGGGCTTATTACTGAGAATAGCTGCCTCACTGCTCTGCTTGGTGGCACATGTCAAAGTAACATCAGTGTGATCGCAATGATTCCCCAGCAGGTCATCGCATTGTTCCAATTCCAGCTTCTTCGTCTGATGACCTTTCCTGTGCGCACACCAGCACACACTAACATACGCCCCACCTTCCTCCAACCCTGAAGCATTCAAGCAGATCACAGAAAGGTCAGATGGGCACGTGACTGCTGGCTGTTTTTTTATGAGGCACTCTGCAGTGCTGCTTTAAGCACAGCAGGTGGCGGTGTAACACAGACGCCCCCATCTCTCCCTCAGCCAGATGTGCTCTTTAGAGAGAAGGCAGGGAGACTGACAGCTGGAGGCAAGATGACACGAGGAAGCTGAAATGTCGGTGGCGGAGAGGCGGGTCAGAGAGCTGCTGGAAATTTTTGAAAACTACAGAGTTGAGGAAGCGCTCGGTTCGTCTCGGTGAGATCAGACGCAGTGGGAAATTCCATGTTTGGATAACCAGAGGCAGGAAAAAAGATGGAGCAAAAAAGGAAAAAGCTGAACCACATCAGAAGAGTCTTTTTATGAAGTGACAAGAGATGAGACGTGGAGCAGCTCCCCGGCGTTTTGTCGAGGTCACCGTGCGTCTCGGGGTAGCTGCTGATGGCTGACGTGTCCCTGCTGGCCACAGTTTATAACCTTCATGTGTTTGCTGAACACATGTGTCAGCAATGTCCCTATCACAGCCACGCACAGAAAAATCAGTATAAACAGCTTTATGCTGGTTGTCGTCTTTTCTCGGCTGGTTTCAAAACCAGTAACGTTCTGGCCACAAGGTTGCTTCTTTAGTTATCAACCTGGAGCCACATCAGAGAAATACGACTCAGGGTCAATCCATACAATCACTCTCACTTCTGATTTTATTAAATGAAAGCGAAACAGATCGTTTATCACCACAAGGGCTTATTTTAAACATAGCAAGAGGTCAAACGCTGCACTGTTCATTTATTATCCCACCGCAGGATCCAGCGTCTACGTGTGTGTAAGATACTATTAATTATTTCGGTATAAACATTGTGACAAACGGCTGAAAGTCCACCAGCTGCCCGGCTCTCCAGGCTGAGTGTGTCAAACCAAAAATATCATCTTTACCTCACATGAGCAAACAAAATTACACTTATGTGATATTTTTAGAATCCTGTCCTATCACTCTAAAGATAAAAAACACAAACAAGATCCATCAAACTCAGGTTGGCACACTCAGAGATGAATACTTTGAAGGTCACTAACAGAGCTGAGAGAGGACAGTGTAAACTGAAAGCAGCGCAGGGCGGAGCAGAAATATCCAAACCGTTTTGTTATAAATACTAAACTGCTAACTGTGCCATCTAGCATAGAGAGAGAGGCTTGTCTGCTGAATAACTGGAGGCAGTCGGCTGGTTTTATGCTTGATTTCAATGGATTCTGCCCTCCAAAGAGGTAAATCAAGCTCCAGCATCGATGTGTCATAAACACACCACGGTCTAATCCAGGGGTTCAAGAGATCATTTCAGGGGGTCAACAGACAACTATGAATGAATAAAATTTTCTTAAAGGGGGGTGACATGCAAAATTGACTTTTTGTTTTTGTTTTTGTTTTTTGGCTTTTTATCATGTTTTCGTGTAATTCTCTCCTCAACAACATGCCCGACAGGTTGCTTTCACACGTTCATGCATGTTCATGCCACTGAGGGAAGCCAAGCGGCTGTTACTGTATAGACCCTCCCATTCTGCAAAGCTCCTGCCCTTAACTTACCCTTTATTTTATTTAACCTTAATTTAACCAGGTAAGTCAATTGAGAACAATTTCTCATTTACAATGAGGCCCTGGGCCCTCGCCGAGCTCAGCTCAAGCAGAACACTATTTACTCTGCTCCCTCCTCCGCTCACCTGCAGCTATATGACGAACGGGTGTGTTGGAAAGATTTAGAGGATCTTACAGACACAGAGGCAAATTTTTAAGATGTCATTTACAGATACGGTGCAAGTTACATTTCTATTGAGTGTTTTTTGTTTTTTTTTACAGTTCAAAACTTGAAAAATAAAATATTGCAAAATCAGAAATATATATCATTATTTATCAAATACATCTGGGATTTGTATCTGGGCTGTCAAAATTAACCATGAACGCAGAGATAACTCAAAATTGTTTAAAAGGTTAATGCATAAACAACAAAGTTATTACACACATCTTTTTAAAAATCAGAATTTGGTGTTATTTTGGTGAGAGAAGCTGATTTGGGGCATTTAGGTGCCCTGTGACAGCAGCGAACCGAATCCACTAAAACCACTTTATCCTCTTTAGTCATGAAGATTGTGATGGCTTTAGGATCACCCATCGGCTTTATCACACAATCAATCATTGTCATCACAGGATGGGGGCCACCAACACAAACTAAAGTTATCATGGGGGTCTTGGCCCAAAACGTTTGAGAACAACTGGTTTAATCATTTAGATTAAACCAGAGTTCATCTCCTGAACTACCCAACACACAAACGCAGCTAATATTAAATGCTAATTGTTTAATAGAGGTACTGAATGCAGCACAGGTGCTTATTTCCTTACTGGAACTGTGTGGATTGAGACACGTGTTAAACGTTTAGCTGGGTTTTGTGCGAGGCAAGACTGCTCTTATCCAAGATAACGCCACCGACTTTACTGAATCAATCGCCATCACTTTAATCACACGGCCTCCCATCATCCCTTTAACTGAAGCATCTACTAGCAGGGCAAAAAGCTCTACTAATTGAGTGGCATTTGAGAGTTATGATCATTTAAATAATGAAACATGCACTTTCATTTGTCATGGCTTGAATGTTGACATGTTAATACAGCTTGAGAGGTTGAGAAATACCTCTGCTTTGATATGCTTGTTAGTCATGAAGTTAATAGCTCACAGAAAAAGCTTGAATACAGCTGATAATATTTAGAGTGGAGCTGTTGTTCAGCCTAAGAATACTGAGTTATTGATTTGATGACAAGAACCTTGAATTAAACTAAGGCTAAGAGGTGCTTAACATACAGACTTTTATTCTTTTCATACCGTATTTAGAAGGTGCAGAGCATTTTTTCTGACTTTTCATAGCCTTGAAAGATAATGTCATCTTATTTATTGCTGTTATGAGGTTTTCCAAAGGTAGATTGCAGTGTAAAGAGAAGGAGGACATTAATACAACTAAATATGAATGTTCTGCAAAGGTTAAGCCAAGGTTTCCACATTACAGAGAATGTGTAGGAACCAACATGTGATGCTTAAACTTGCATTGATTTAATTTCTGGGGATCATAACAGCCAAAGCAAAAATTCTCTAAATGTTTTGGTATATATTAAGTTTTTATCGAGTTTTTTTTATTTATTTATTTATTTTATGAGTTCTGCTTCATTTAGCAGCTGTAAAGTCTTGGCATTGATTACTTAGGTGTTTTTGTACATATCAAACTATGGGTGACACAACACGAGGCATCTGACATCTCAGGAGGTATCGATGCTATCACTCGCAACATAAATGCATCTCCCTGGCTACAGAGGTGGATTAATTTGAGTAGGAGTCAAGCTGAGGTGCTCAAAGAACTCGAGATATTATTTTTAGACTAAGTGGGTTCCTTCCATGAGTTTTATTCAAGGAGTTTAAACACATGGTAATATTAGTAAAGTCCACAAAAAACAAAAAAAAAGGGTTTTTTTCTCTTTTCTGTCATATTTTTTTGTGTTTTCTTTTAGGGTTTCATTACAGAACAATGAGGTGCAATTTTCATCATTTCATGTGAATGCATCCTCATTCAGCAGCAATTACTGCACCGAGAAGTAACCTCTCTTGTGTGCGTTCAGCCTGACAATTAAACCTAATTATGCTCTGTCACAGCACATAAAGTAACTAAAACATGTGATCACCCCACAGCTGACAATTCAAACTGTCAATCATCTGTACAATGATGAGCGGTCTCTACAGTGTACGAGGATTAAGTCCTCTGTGGACACCAAAGGGCAGGCGGAGATGGGAAAGCTGTTAATTTGTGCTGCGCAGCGGAGGCTGGAGAACAGGTGGGAGAGCAGATAAATAGACGGATTAATATTACGACTGCTGACGGTGCGCTCGTTGTCGATGATGTAAATGTTGCAGAGGAGGAAAAAAAAAACAAAGACGTAATTAAACAAACTGCCAGCATCCTAAATCCTGTCGGATAAACACCTTATGTGGCTGTGCTGCCGAGGCAAAGCTGTGATTGGCTGAGAGCCTGTGACATCAGCTGGATCCCTTACATGGTCCTGTTACACACAAGCTTTGACAGACAAACTGCTGCCATGGAGATGGCATCCTGGTAACCTCCCGGCGGTGTTAAGGTTTAACTAGCTCCAGTCTGGTACAGGAGTGTGAAAAAATGACAAGGTGTGAGGGAACAGAAAATATTTCATTTTCTCCTTTACATCTGTTTTTCATAATATTACAACAAAAAGCACTTCGACACAACCTGACATCTGAAACAGAGCTGTATTGTTCAGAAATGCATCAACCATGTGTGCAGCTGCTCTGTGTTTACAGCTTCGGCCTGATGGAGGACACAGTGGAGCGTGCAGCAGGTGAAGAACAATATATTTTCTCACCATCTTTCCTCGCTGCTGAGCTGAGCGCGTCTCTCGGAGGGTAAAGACGTTGCCGCAGACTGAGATCTCCCTCCAGACGCCCGGTTTGGAGTCCTGCATGAAGCCGTTGCGAGGGTGCATCACCAGCACGCCGTTGGTGGTCAGCCCATCCATCTGTCCGTCAGGCGTTTTCCATTTCGCAGCTTTCTCCTGGTGAGAGCGGAGACGGGGGGATGTGGGATGAGCAAGCTGAAAATTCATTTCAGATGTTCATCGTGCAGCCCTGAGCTGCACATCTGCACATGCAGCAAGAAGATGCTTGTGCAGTATCCTGCTGGTTTCTTTGTCATGTGTCCCAACATACAGTATGATTCAGAGGAAAACTACGACATAAATTACCAAGTTTCACTCTTTTTTTTTGAGGTCTGTGTTTTCACCAAAAGCCAGACAGCAAATGAAATATATGTCTGATCTTCATCTATGACCTTTTTATCATTGCTTCCTTTTTTAATCTCGCCCTGAACGACACATGTCTGAAGCAAGAGATGAAGCACCGCTCACCCCCAGGAAGATGTTCTTGGAGGAGTCGAAGCCTGCGGCGTAGATGCGAGCTGTGTAAGGCGGTGTGCGCTGGCACATGATGCGGCAGGCAAAGCGAGAGATGGTGCTCTGGACCGACTGAGTGTCTGCGTTACTCTGGCTGCCGGCCACCGTGTCCGTCACTACGAAGTCTATGGGACTCTCTGTCGATCGACCGATCTGGAGATGAGACGTAGAAAGACTGGTCAGAAACGATGCCCGGTTGTGAGATGATATATTAACCTGCTCTCTCGGGGGAAGCAGGTGGGAATGAGAACATAAGAACACAGGCAGAGAAAATATATATTTGAGAGATGTATGTGCTTGACCAACAATAACGTTGTGGGAGGATATATGTGCAGTGGTTGTTATGCTGTGATGATGCAGGCAGAAAAATGATGTTTTATCACAGCATCCTCT